>APFE030888152.1:46251-68082 GCA_000404065.3 Pinus taeda | reverse complement strand
AAACAACAAGGTGGCGAATCCAGCATATATGATTAATCATTCAAACCAAGTTATTAATTGAACAATTATCTTGACAAACATGTTGCCTTATCTATGCATTATGTTGAAGGGGGATTTTAGGGACCTATGCTCATGTAGAAAGCGTGAACAAAGATTGACAATCCCGACCTTGATTCCTTCCCCTGTTTATCCCTGCGAACAAACCCACATTTAAAAAATATGAGAATTTTTTTGGTTTTTTCAATTACTTATTCTACATAATTTAATTATATTAGCCAAGTTCATTTGCAATTGAACAACTTTTTATTTATGGGTTAATTCACTATACTATTACCACATGGGGAGAAACACTCATGTATAATTGTGTGTTTCTGTGAGATATCACATATTTCTTATGGTTTTTTTAGACTAAGGAAAACTTTAAGAGTGGAAAATTATTTTAAGGTTTAGAAATTTAGTGAATATTACTAGTCCCTAATATGCAAAATATAAAATGTTTCTATATGTTTGTAAAATATTCAAATTTCTAATAATTTTATATACTCTATAAAAGTTTGGTGATTTTTAAAGTAAAATAATTTTATACTATAGAATTTTCGAGAATTATTCTTAGAAAAAATGAAGATTGATGAATATTTATTTTTGGGAAAAACATGGAAAATTAGCCAACCTGCGAATATTAACCCCTAAAATTTTCGTTGTTTTAGACCATTAGATGCTTTTTTCTTAGTAGTTTTATTACTTGTAGCTTCGTTTCTCCATCTACAAGAAAAATATTATTATACGCTTGATTATCATATGTATTTGCACATTCCCTTGCTACCAATCTCTACAATATAAATTAGTGCATGGATCAATTGAATCTAAATTAGTTCATGGATCAATCCCATAATCACATAGAATGACATAAAAGTTGAACGAATGAGCTAACTAAAGTGAAGTTTGATTTGTGTATATGTATTTGAGTTTACAAAGTCTCACATGCAACCACAAAAAAAGACTTTGAAGAACCTGTTCTCATTTTTAAATGCAACAACAACGACCTTGATTCATACTATTAGTAAATCGGTGAAGAAATCTTATGTTACACAATTCAATGGTTTCTTTTGAAACTATGTTGGTGTACATGACCATTAGTTAGTTTTAGTGCTTGTATGTGGTGTACCTACATCTTAACATAACATAAAGCACACTTCTCTTTAGTTTTCCTTAGTGTTTTCATGTAGTTATGCTTAGTTGCTTTATGTATTAATTTTGTTATAATATTCGGATATCAAATTTATTCTCCTTTCCATTTCTGTTTTTCAATTCTTACAAGTTTATGCAATTATTCTCCAACTAAGTTGACTCATGATCCTATATGAAAGTTACTTGTTATGACCAAGTATTATGCTCAAGGTTGCCCATAAACAACATCTATGGTAGATGAGGCTATTTGTCTTGTTGTTCAATGCTGGTGGTGACCACAACATAACCAAATATATATGTATATCGAATGTAATGTAATTTGACTTGAGTCTGGTATTGCATCCGTGTCAGTGGTCTAACATATAATTAATTTCACATAACCATATGGTTGAGCCAACACAGGTATGCGCACATCACTTCAATCTTTTATATATATATAACCAAGTCTCATACGAGAGGCCTATGGCCGATTTAGCAAAGGAATATAGGTCGTAAAATTCTTCAATTAATTAGAAATTCATATGAGAGGCCTAGGGTTGATTTAGCAGAGGCACACATCTTATAATAATTTTAATACACATAGGTATATCTGAGAGGCTCGAGGTCGATTTAATGGAGGCATGTAGGTAGTATGATTTTTCAATTAATTAGAATTTCATATGATAGGCTTGGGGCCAATTTAGCAGAGGCACACATGTAGTAATAATTTTAATACATAGTTGAAGGTATATCTAAGAGGCCTATGACTGATATTTATATGTTTTATATCGTATTTAAAACTAAATTTGAAAGTTAAGAGTCGAGCACATGGTAATCAAATCTTGATGTATAAAAGAGTTACTAATCAAACAAGAACTGTAACCTCAAAACAAGAGCTCTAGCCAGAAAACCCCCAAAAAAAATGAAAAAAACAACTCGAAAATGAAAAGTATGTATGCTAGAATGACACTTTTTTTGGGGTAAATTTTCAACATTTTTTAAAAATAGCAACGAAAACCAATTTTTTGTGTGCAAAAAACACCTTGAAAATGAAAAGTATTGATGTTGGAACAATGTTTTTTTGTTTTGTTTTTGTTTGTTTGTCTGTTTGATTTTTTGTTTTTTTGTTTTGTTTTGTTTTTGTTTTTGTTTGTTTGTTTGTTTTTTTGTTTGTTTGTTTGTTTGTTTTTGTTTTTGTTTGTTTTTGTTTTATTTTTGTTTGTTTGTTTGTTTTTGTTTTGTTTGTTTTTGTTTTGTTTTCTTTTTGCTTTGCTTTGTTTTGTTTTTTTTTAGCAATGATGTTAAAGATAAAATATCATGTCTTCGGAAAACCTTCAAATTCCAGAAATTTTCGGGCATGACATTAAAGATAAAATATCACGTCTCTGAAAAACATTAAATTTCTAACAATTTTCAGCCATGGTATTAAAGATAAAATTCTTATAACTGTTTTCATCCATAACATTAAAGATAAAATATCACGACTTAGAAAAACCTTAAAATTTTGACAATTTTTCAACCATGTAATTAAAACCAAATCTCATGACTACAAAAACTCTTAAGTTTTCAATATATTTCAAGCATGCCATGATGGAAAAATTATATGACTAAACAAATTTAAAAAATGAACATCTAAATGAAAGAGTCATTATACCAAGAGTATTTTTTAAATACTAAAACTAAAGCCATTTTAAAATCTTAGCATAAGACAACTTGACACATTGCAACGAAAATTTAAAAATCAACCATCCAATTGACATGTAGTGTAGGTGAACTCGATCCATTGCAATGAAAACTTAAAAATCAACAATGAAACTAACACACTGTGGGGGCAGACTTGTTGCATTATAACGAAAACTTTAAAACAAACCATCAAATTGACACATAATGGTGTTGGGTTGCTAGTCGAGGATCGACATGGTCCTTACAGAAAAAATAATATAACAAAATAATAAATAAATAAAAATGAAAAATACAAAACAAAACAAGAATTAAATGATTGAAATTTAAAATAAAATAAAATAATAAGAAGTAAATGAAAAATATATTAAAAAAGGTTAAAAAAAACAAATATGGAAAAATATATGAAAAACACACCCAAAAAACCAAAACATAAAAAAAATTAATTCATAAAAAGATAAAAAAATTAAGCAAAGAAATTAAAAAAAAATTAAGAATATAAAAAATAAATAAAAAACCAAAAAAAATATTTCAAAAAAACATAATTTAAGAAAAACATTTAAAAATTTAACAACAACAAATTAGATAAAAAAAAAAAAAAAAAAAAATAAAAAAAAAATTAAACAAAAAACATTAAAAAAATAAAAAAAAAAAAAAAAAAAAAATCATTAAAATAAAAAATTAATTAAAAAACAAAAAAAAATATTTAAAATACATCTATAAAAAAAAAATTAAATATGCCCTCCCAGCCCCCACGAGGATGTGGGCCGCTCCTCCCACCCTGGTCTGTGCCCCCTTAACAACTGTGGGCCACCTCCACAACTGCCAAGGGTTCCTAGCAGGAGCACCTAAGCGCAACTTCTCTTGACCTTGGTCTGAGCCCCTTGGTGGCTGAGGGGGTGGCGAGCCGAGCCGATTCCTAGAATCGGCCCACCACCCCCATTGTCGCGCCCCTATCCTGGTGGTGATTTTTCAATCACACATAGGTAGGTGCTGCACTGCTACCCACTTTATTTTCACCAATATTTATGAGTACGGGCTACGCCTAACATTCAACACTTAGTTATTTCTCTTCAATTCTACTAAGCATTCATCATTTACATAATGAAAATAACATTCATCATCAGCATATCATAAATATGCACAGAGGATTACTTTCTTTAAATGGGAGGGGCAACTCCCAGATTAGAGTTTGCCCAATAATAATAATTCAGTACTTGACAAGTACATATACAAGTTTAGCCTTTTCCAGGAAACCCCAAATTTCACCTTCACAAAGCTTTCCAATTTTCAACAATTCGGCCTACTCGTGTTAGGTTGCCCACCTCATCGGGTTGGGTCACCCTTCCATTCAGCAACACCCACTTTCGTCGTTAAGGACTGCTCACATCCATCATGTCGTGCAACTCGTCACCAGGTAGAGGGTCCCACCATGCCAGGTCGTGTCACCCTTCGTAACTCGTCGCAGCTCGACACCCTTCATAGCTTGTCGCCGGGCAGGGGTGCCCATTCCGCCAGGTCGGGTTTCCCTCCGCAACTCGTTGCAATGGCGTTCTTCGTAGCTCGTCTGCGTCGCAAAAATTCCGCACTCCTCCGCTGGGCAGGAGCGCCCACCTCGCTAGGTCTCCTTCCGTAACTCGTCCACCGGGCAGGAGTACCCATTGTCCAACTTGCCCAACCGTATAACTGTCTGTTGAAACATACATCTCATCTGCCAGGCAGGAGAGCCCACCTACAACTCGCCTGGCCGTACCTAGAATAGTTTGCCCAAACTCCTGCAGCTTGTTTCCTTCTTGTCTCAGCGCAGTACTGTGACCCTTGGTCTGCCTGCAGCTCGCCCTTTCTCTTTCGCCTCTTGCTCGCCCAAGTGTTGCTCAATGATTCTTGCTTGAACTTCCTTGATGCCTCTCTCCACCAAGCCACCATATATGTATATGCATCTTCCATGAGTTAAGGTGGGTTAGTTTGCCCAGGCTGACCACACAAATCACCCATAAAAATACCAAATGATGTGTTGGCTCACCAACTTGTTCGCTCTAGACGTCGGTCTGCCAACTCATCTGCTTCGCATGTCAAACTACCAAATTGTCGGTTTTTCAACACCTCTTATAAACTCATCACATGAGCCCATACTTATCCGATTTTCCCCATGTCTGTTTTTCGACTCTCCAAGTAACTCGTCACACCGTTGCAACTCGTTGTCACACAATTCGTTTTCGCACACTCGCCGCGGCACATTTAACTGAACACACTTGCTCATTGTCACAAACTCAACTTATCGCACATAATCGAAGTTTGTCTCCCACCATCGCCCATCGCACATATGAGTGCACCTCAACTCGTGGTCGTGACATACTCTCCCACTTTAAACGATTGTTGTCCTCGACAACTCCATCATACATCGTCGCAAAGTGTCGTCAGCACCAACATCTGCAAAATTCCTATGCTACCCATCTCTACTCCATCATTGTATAAACCACCAAGGTTCATGACTCCATGAATAAGAAGTCTCCTCAATCCATGATCATCAATCCACATCTATCGCAATCTCACATGCTGCCCCATCGTGGAAGGTTGGTCCCTCCAACTTGACTACATGCCATCACTGCAACATATATCATGTCTGACCTCATCATGTGAATCACTGCATAATACTCCATCCAAAACAACATCTTTGTCATAACCAAGACATCTATCTGACACAAACTTGATGCACTGCATGCCCCCATGTCATCGAACTAGTTGGGTAGCTAATCCAACTGTAGTGCTCAATCCATGAGAATGAACCTCCTTAGGTCACTATTGGTTGTTTCTCAGCATCTTGTCACAATCTCAACTCGATCAATAATCCATCTCCAAGTGTAAAATAAGCCATGCTCAGGTCCATGACATAGTCCATCATCTCATCCGCAACATGCTGTCCATGATGCTAATGCCAATGTGTTGTCATATAGTCGCATTCATCCAAGCATCATCAACCTATCAAGAAAAGAAGCCTCATCTCCAAGGCCCCTTGCAAGGGTGGTAGAGTCCTCCTAGATATCAAGGACTTGTGCACACTTGTCCTCCTGAAGGTCTATCCAGAAAAAAGGGTCAAGAAGTTTCCTCCTTGACTCTCATCCACCAATGTATTCGATTGATACTGCATCCTCAAGTACCTGTGCATAGCTTCAACCTCATCATGTGTACAACCAAGATTCTCAAGCTTGTCTTTCGTCAACTGAAAGTCATATATGCCCATGGCATACCTGCAAAAATCCCCTATGCCAGCCAGATCTCTACCTGCATAATCTTCTCCAATCACTGTCTTAGAATAAGTGCTCAAACTTACTTCATCAACAACTCCATGGTGAAGACCCTCCATAGAAGCTGCATCTGTCAAGTGTCTCAAGATGTGTGAAATTGCATTTCCACCTTCATCTTTCCTTCTAGCTCTTGCAACAAAGTCAACTATATTCCTTTCCTTTGTTGTTTGAGTCATACATCCAAGTCCCATTTTCTCCACATAATTATGCCTCACATTCAGATCCTTTGGATACAAATCCATTGAAGCAATCCTTGGTCTATATCCCAAGCAACTCCTCCTATTCATCGGAACCATCATAGTTTGTCCTTCAACTGTAATCAAGAGAAGATCTCGGTCCACCATTGGTATGGTTTGTGCAGCTTTCAGAAAATCCTGCCCCAACACCATAGTATGATCATCCAATTCAATCAGCCTCAAGTCAAACTTCCCAAACCATGAACCCACTCTTACCTGAGTGCCCTTCAAAACACCTGTCACAACTTTCATGGTAGATTTCATTGCTTTGAAAGCACTCGACTCTCTCCCCACTTCAGTTTTCTTCCTGAAATATGTTGCTTCTTTCCTGCTAAGGAAGCTATGTGTAGTCCCCATGTCCACCAATGCAACAAACTTCTTGCCATGTATGGTTACCTACACAAAACTTAGCCTTAAGGCATCGCCATCCTTGTTGGGTGCGGGATCCCCCAAGGGAAGTTTTGGGGCTTAGAGCCCAGATTTTGGTCAAAGATTGTAATTTTGATGTAAAGACTCCACATTTTGTGGGCACGGAGTGCGTAGTTTGTAAAAGAGTCATAGGGTTGTCTGACCCTCAATTTGTTATTGTAATGTCGGCTATAGAGATCTACCCATGGTCCACGGACCATGGGATTGTATAAATAGAGCGAGGCTCTAAGTAGTTAAGAGATAAAAAAAATCATGATAAGGATGAAGAATTGAGTCATATCTATGGAGAAAAGTCTAGTTTTGGGTCGTAGAGTAGGAGAAGGCTCTGCAACTGAGTGCACAGATGTCTAGTAGTTTGCAGCTGAGTGCGTAGGTCGAGTCGAGTCTGTAACAGTTAGAAGTATTAATAAAGAGAAATTTCATATCATTTATGTGTATTTATTTCTAGTTTTATACATCTGTTATCTTGGGTATGAAATTCACTTCTAATACTTATATGATGCACGAATGTGTGTAATTGTATTGATTCAGTGAATGCAAGATAGAATATCTATTTATGCGAAGTTAACTAAGATATTTTAAGAAGATAAGTAAGATATGCAGTGTAGTTTGGGGAAATAACCCAGGTCGCTGCCATAGCAGTACAAAAGCATCTTAGCCCCTGGTTAGGGCTACGCAAAAGACTGTTATAACAGATTGATTGAAGGTTAGAACAGTACGCAAAGCAACCTGTGTAAAGGCAGATCTAGTTGGACTAAATCAACATCACAGACATCTCAAGGGTGCATAAACTTGGTTCCAGCACCCCCCCATACTGCTTCGGGCAATACTTCAGTCCGCGCTCTGTGGGATGACACCGAAAGGGCTAGTAGTGTAGGGATTTGTTTGGCTAAATAACTCCGAACCTGGGTTAGGCCCCCATAAGACAACAAATGGTTCCATTGTCGGGACTTGAATCTGCATAGATATGTCTGATGTCGTATCATTGGAATCCAACTAAAAGATAAATTGAAGGCTGGTTGGATAGAAGAATTCATGAGTTCGCAGTGCATGAGAACAAGAACCCATGACTGTCAAAAGAAGAGTGGTTAGGCTACTACTTGTACATGGAGATCGATGAAATATTCTTCACATCCTTCCCTAATAAGCTATACGAGTGGGTCACGAAGCTAGCGGATAGCCAAGGAAGGTGGAAACTTGATGGTCCTATTGTGTGGACCCCAGAGTTATTGCGAATATTGGAAGCATCAGAAGATAAAATCAGGTGCACCGTTGATCATTGGCTCGATTGTATTATAGGAGGATCCATTATTGAGTTCACGGTTGACACCTCAGTTATCTATAGCGAGGCAGAGTGACACTTTATCAAAGGACTGCGAGGTAAGTACATAAAGTCCTTGAATGCTTGGATTAAAATGATATTGTGCGAAAATAGGGTTATGCAGTTACCTTGATGTATGGGGCTATGCAAAGTGGAAAAGCTTACAAGAACGAAGGAAATAAGGGACCAGAAACTAGCCCCTTGATTTCACCTCCGTGAGGGGACAAGGAAGAGCTTGCGAAGGTCTCACTGCCAAGTGCGATCCACCTGATAAGACAAATAATTCCATGAATACCACCCCCACCTACACCACCACCAGCTTCACCACCATCACCTCCATCTTCACCCGTACCCACTTCACCACCACTGTGATTCAATATGGCAAGCACAGTGAAGTTGCTTGTGTTCAAAGGTTTGGGAAATGAGGATCCGGACCAATTCTAGTTCATGGTAAGGGCTGTATGGGAAGCGCAAGGAGTTACAGATGAAAATATAAAGAAAGCAACATTTGTTAGTTCCCTATAGGACCATGCTTGACCTGGTATATTAAGTACTCCAATGATAATCCAAATGCGGGAATCGCGGATATCTAAGCAACACTAAATAGAGAATTTAGCAGGTCGAAGTCTGAAGCACAGTTGATCATTGGCTTCAAAGAGATCATGATGCTACCAGGAGAGATTCCTTTGGCACTGGATCAGAGGTTGAAATGTACAATTTGCGAATCTAGGATGAATCTAATGGATGGACAACATCACGAGTGGTTTGTAGCTTCGCTAATGCCACATTTAAGGAGTGCGCTATCGCAACAGAAGATAACAACTCTGGCAAAGGCCTTAGAGATTTCTATGAGGATACATGAGACCTCAATGCAAGATCCTAACTTAGGAGTTCAGCAGATCCACGCTCTGCTGAAGAATTTATGCCTTGAGATGCAGCGTCTGAAATAGGACAGGACAACTCGACCAGAAGTGCGCGAAGAGGTTTGGTGCGTAAAATGCAAGGGTCAGGGTCATGACAAGGACCACTGCCCAGTTTGCATGAATTACCTCACAGGAGGGGGATCGATTCCCTTAAGGCTAGAAGTGCAAGCATGGCCTAGTGCGACACCTACTTTGTGGTTGTCAAATAGCAGGAAAACATGCCAGAGACAATTGTCACTTTTTACAGAAGTATACACAAAATTTGCAATAGTTGTTCTGCAACTTTTGTAGGTCAGTGGGACATGATGAGTGCACTTGCAGAAGATATGAGTTGATGATGAATAAAACTCCCACCTATAGAGTTTAGGCTGAAACACGGCCCCTTGAACAAAATGCAGGAATGGCCTGAACAGGATTCCAGGGGCGCAGACGAGGCCGAGGCGGAGGAGGACCTAGAAGAGGTCATGGACAATTGATTTTCTATAATTTCAGAGGGCCAGGACATTATGTCCAAAATTGCATGAATCCAATGCGCCCGTCATGTTTGTATTGCACCTTATTTGATCATGAGATAGAATATTTTCCTATGCTGATAGCTAGGATACGTGACAAAGGAGCACTACCACCTCCCTCGACTCAGAACTTGCAGATAATGAGGTCTGAGCCACGCGAGGAAGATCCGAATGTGAACATTGTGCTCCGAAGTTGAATCACAACGGTAGATGACAAAGGAAAACAACCAGAAGATAGTACTTGGGTTTGCAAGGCTCCGGTGAAAGAAGCGCAGTTTGATTTGGAGTGCACTCGGGAAACCTTCATGGAAGCTAAGAAGAGCTTCGCCGATGCCTCCATTTCAGGAAGCAAAGATAAACCGAAGCCAGAGATGGACCCATTGTTACACTGAATTTTGTCACCTTGACTATCTGTAGTTATATGGCCCCATCAATAGCCATATTGTCCTCTTTGTCAAGCCCCATACCTCTGCTCTTCATGTCAAAACTTCAAAAGGGAGAAAGTCACTTGAAAACATGTTTATCTCTGGGTACGCAGGTTCTCTCTACCTTGCCTGCGTGTACGCACCCCAAATACATTAGACCTGCGTAGTAATACGCTCTGTAAGCTAAAGCTAGGGTGCGTACCCCTGTAAAGGTCAAAAGGCGCAAGTTTCATCTTTAAAAAGTTACTTGTGGTCACTTCTAGAGCCTTCTAGAAGAGTTTTTGACGTGTATTGAGCGCCTCCAGATGGTTCATGCACCCCTATGATAGAGGAGCTTATCCCATCAAGAGAGGAGCTACCCCATCCAAAAGAGGGAGTATCCCATTGATGTTGGAACTGAATAACCTCCTCTAGAATACTATAAATACAGGCATTGGGCAAAAGGAGAGAGAGGTTGAAAGCTGAACATTCTAAAGGGTAAATGCTGCTGGAATTAGGACTTCCAATTGTTGACTTGTGAGGAGAGATCACTATCCTTCCTTGTTGCCATAGTGGGAGTGGGTGAGCTTGTCAAAGTAGAGGAAATCTCTTGCTGGACCCTCGGAGAAGCTTGCACAACACCAAGGCTCAGGTTGTAATGGTTCCTTTGATTATTTAATACAAATAAGTCCATTCTTCTCAATGATTTGTTAATGAATTATTTCATGTATTCCTTGGTCAATATGATAGATATACTTTATTTTATGATGAATATTTAGATGCTATGTAATCGTTTGCTTTGTCAGTGTATGCAGGTCTAAAAGTGAAGGAGGAGCTCATCTGGATCAGCAAGGCTGGACTGCTACAACAAGCGTGGGACCTAAGGTAAGATCGAAAACATTTGAATGCTCATAGAATGATGTTTATCTAGAGAAGGATAGCTCTTGTTTGGTTTGTTTGTCATTAGAGAGTCTTAGACTCCTAGGAAGGTTGGATTTGTCCGCAAATATAACTCATTCCGTGTGACACCCATCTATGCTCACAACGTTCCTAGAAACATGTATGAAGTTACCGCGTGACAGTAAGGTGGTGAAAGGGTTATAGGAACTCATCAATAGATGCGCTGGGACCGCGCCAGGAGAACCGCGTGTAGTCCGAAAGATCAGAAAGCATAAGACAAGAACGTGAAGAGAGATGAGACTAACAGCATATATCAAAGAATATGAGATGGACCAAGTAATTCTAGATTTTGGATCAGATGCAAATGTTCTGCCGAAGTAGACATGGGAGTGAATTGGGCGACCTATCCTGCAGTGGTCTCCAATTCAGCCGAGGATGACGAACCAACAAAAAATAATACCCATGGGGCAATTGCAAGGAATAATTGTGGATATTAAGGAAGTGAGCGTACTAGCGAATTTTGAAGTGATAGAGATTGTTGATGATAGCAATCCCTACCTCGTGCTCTTAGGAATTAACTGGGCCACTGAAATGAATGGGGTAATCAATCTCAAGAAGCACAAAATAATTATTGAAAAGAAGTCACTGTGTGTAATTGTACCCCTAGACCCTGCTGAAAGATCGCGCTATATGGAGCTAGTGCGTGACTATGAAAGTGATGATGATTTGGACTGCATCTATAAGATAAATTGAGACTAGGACTGGGTGAATCCCATCGTGGATGGGAAGATTGCATGGGAGCATGAAAGCTCCTGTACTTTAGATTCAAATGAGGAAATAGAGCGATGGAAGAATCAGTTACATGAGGTAACTACACTGAATTGTAATATGATGACAAGGTCACTGTGCTGCGTATCGACAGAAGTAAGAGACCTACCTACTTATGATGGTTTAAGTGAGGTAGATACCTTCTTGGATAAATTTGAAAGAGAAGTGTCGGAAAAGCAACAATTCTAGGCCTTGGACTCTGTACTGCACACTACGCCCATAAGATGGTGGGGTACACACAAAGGGAGCTTTGACAACTGGCACGAAAGTAGGAGAATGATGCGCACATGATTTTGGAAGCCTAGGGTGCGACTGACAGATATGTACAATGGGTAGGATGATCTGTGCGTGCACCTGGCCAATTGGGCACAAGTATATGGAAAATAACCTACGCGGATGTACATGTACTCCGCGCTGAAATACATGGTCAATAAGCATGTGTTGGGGGGGGGGGGGGATTGTAGATGGCTCCTAATGTTGGGAAGACAATATGCAAGAAGAAAAATTGCGCAGAAGGTTCTATGCGTAGAAGCATTGAACAAAGTACTGGAGACCACGCTGACCAAGGTATGCAACACGCAACGAAGTGATTGGGACCTACGCATACCAGCTGTATTATGGGCTTATAAGATGACATGCAGGAAATTGACGGGACAGACACCTGTTGGTCGATAAAAGGTGCCTTTTAAACTCCTAATTATCCTCACATTAATTATCAATCCGGGCAAGTCTTCTTATTTCAAGAGTGTACACAGTGTGTGGATGCTATTTAACTCAAAGAGTAATGTTTCTAAATTGCAGTATAGATCTTTTAAATACAAGAGTAAACAGATGCATCTAGTAAATTCCAATTGCAATTAAAGGAAACTCAATCCTTTAACTAAATCAAATCTTACATTCATCAAAGTAACAACAACATCAGTTGAGAGTGCAGTAATGATAACTCATCCCTCTTTAACTGATTTAATCTAAATCAAACCCAATCTTCAAAGATTAATCTAAACAACGACTGAATATCAATCTGAGAGTTTCAACAACAATAGTTAATACTCTTTACAGTTGATTATATCAAGCAAAATATTTATCTAAGAAACTTGATCTGAAATGAAAGCAAACTAAATCAATGACAATCCTGTAATCTATATACAATAAAGAGATTCTGTCAATACTGGAAAATAATAAATAGCATAGTGATAAAATCACAAAAAGCAAGAATACTATCAAACCATCACACTTGCGAGAATTGGAAATGTATGGCACAAGAAGAGTAGTTGAATCCACCAGAGGCTGGTCCCTTAGCTGCCAGCAAAACACTGCTAAGTTACTTCAGGAAACGTGAGGGAACAACAACTTTACTTATATATTAATCATCAAACTGAATGAGCATTACAATATATTCATGTTCTTCTCGATAGCGAGAGTCTGTGAATACAATTACAATTACAATAATACATAAATTCCTTCCCCCCCTTTCTTCTTACAAAACATCTCCCTTTATAATCGAAAAGGGTATGAAGATAAGTGATAAACGCAAACAATTTTCCATCTTCATACATCATTTCCTTTCTTGTGCTGATCCTGCTGATTTTCTTTTGGCCATATCTATAACTGCCACGTTCCTTCCTTAGCCTATCGATGTTTGCTGTTCCTACGTAGGGAACAACATTTGTCCCTTTTGTTGTTTTCCTGCATAAAGGAAGGTAATAATTAGCTAAGTCATAACTACAGATAATTTCTTCATTTCTCACCGTATTTCCTTAATAGATTAGCACATTGAGATGTAGTAAGGATAAGAATAAAGAAAAAGGATGATGAGTTTAATAGTAAATGCATATCTTTTCTATGTCCCAACATACTCCCCTGCTTACCCTTTCTCATGTCCTCATGAAAACCATGTAGTTCGTATGCAGAGCGGTCAAGGAATAAGCTGGAGAAGGAATGTTGTAAAGTGGTCTGAAACCATGACTCTTGGCCAAGACCTCAAAAATGTGCCCTATCTGTCCTTAAGGCAGTTCATATATAGCCTTGTACCCCTCAGCAGGATAACAAATAATAGGGCTGCGAAACCAACAGCCTAGCCAATAAGGACCCTCTCTTAATATGAGATTTCTATAAGTGAAAAAGTGTTATGCAGCCAATTTAAATTTTTTATTATTAAATGGCTCTCTACTATGTACATTACTGTTGGAGACTATCCACCTAAACTTGGCTGCGGCCAAGGAGCTTTCCTTAATGGAGATGAAGTATTTTACTCCCTTCTGGACAATTTATTTCTAAATAGGCCCTAGAATTTTGATTACTCCTTCCCTTTTCATCAAACTTTTGCGATTGGCCAGCATTTGTAACGGGTGTTTTGGTTTACCTTTGACCCAAAGGTCAAGTCCATTTTCCTGCCTCTGGAACGTGTTATGAGCCTTGAACCATTTCAGTTGATTAACAACGAATGAAATAAAAGCTTGGAATTACACATTCCCCACAAAAGGACTGGGTTCTTTTCGATTTTTTCCTCTAATAAAAAATTATGTAAATAAAAGTCACACAATAATCTCTAAAATTTTATCCCATGTTGTTTGCAACAGTTTATGAAATCCTCAATTGTTTTTAATTCTATAGGTTTTCCAACCCTGACGGCTTTGATTTTCAACTGCAAGTATCTTTCTAGTAAAAACAAAGCATAATTATTAGCAGGGGATCTGCATGTCAAGACATCAGTGTACAAGGAGCAAATAGTTTCCATTTGACCCATGACCTTCTCTAATCTGAGCTTCATTTTCTGACTTCTTTCCTCTACCTTTCGGTATTTATCGAAGGTCTCACTTTCTGATGTATTCATGTCTCGAAGTTGCCTCTGTAATTCTTGGTATTTTTGCTGGGAGATAGTTTCCACCTCAAGCCGTTCTATGGTAAGCTGAGCCTGGGCTAAATATTCTTGAAGATTCACTATATTGGGGTCGTTGCTCGTCATGATATCTTTGGCTTGAGTATTTGTTTGTGTACCCCTGCTATGAGAATGGATGCCTATTGTCTGTGTTTCTTTGTTGTGGGAGGCCCAAGCCTCTATCTGGGTAGATGTGTTATAGGAGGGTACCATCTTCGTCTGAATAGCTAAGTTCAGTGAGTATGGGCTCAGTTTGAGTCCCCGTAGCTTTTATTTCATGTAATTCAGTTTGAATGGCTACGTTCATTTTTTATGGGGTTTTATCTAGAACCTTCCCCACTGGTAATTTTCTTTTCTTTCGCCTAAACCTTTTCACTATTTTCCGCAGCCTCTGCTATTCCTTCCTAAGCTTTTTAATTTTGTTTCTCTGCTTTCTAGGAGGAACAACTATTCTGCTAATCGCCTATGCTCCTAATGATCTTGGTTGCTCATCTTAGTTTTGTTCTATATTAACTGTTTCCTCTCCTTGGTTTGTTTCTATTTCTCTTGTTTGGCCTACATTCTCTGTATTTAGGCCTTCCTAACTAGGTTCTTCTGGAGGCATATCACCAAGTTGGTTCACCTCTTCTTGAGTGGTCTCTGCCCTTGTTTCTGCTTCACAACTTATGTTTTTTGATATAATTCTATCGTGGCTAGAGTTCTCTGTAGATTGGGTTGCTCCAATGTTCAAATTGAGTGGGCTTTCGGGTTGTATGAAATCATTAATATTGGACAAAATTTGGGCCAATTTGATATCATGCAGTAAATCATCTGGGGGACTTGATGTTGAGGGGAGTTCTGATTCATTTCTTTCCTCTTCTCCATAAAGCCTTGACTCTTCCCCATGGTCTGACTTAAGGTTATCCTGGCCTTCTATCTGCAATTGCTGTTCACTTCCCAGGCTAGACAATTCTATAGGCTGGTTGATAGTACCCTGGGGGTTTCGGTCATTCCTAAGTCTATCCTCAACAGAGCAGAATGTCCGTGCTTTTGGGGAGCGTTTTCCATAAGGGTAGTCCTCTTCCTTTTCAAAACAAGGTTAGGCGTAGGTAGAGCTAGACCCTTCAATGGAAAATACTAATTCCTCGTAACTTGATTGCTGCTGGGCGAGGTTGTAACTCACTATCAGCCTAATCAAGAAGTGGTGGCTCACGACAGTTTCTATATGTCGAGATTTTTTCATGCTTCGAGCAGTGTCATGCAATAGGTAATTCAAATATGCAGGCAAATTCATAGAACATTTTTGTTTCAGAACTGCTAGGAGTTTAAGTTTACACAGCCTTACCACGTCTTTTCGCCCATCACATGTGATGTAGTTCTGGATGACTCTGGCTAGCTCTCCCCATGGTTTTCCAAGGGATGATGGTTGAACTCCTTTGCCTTCGATGATCAGGTCCTGTCCCTCATCCTTAAAGACTGCAATATCATCCTACAACTTTAATCTTTTATTAGCCCATATGGGTCCTTCTGCTGGTAATCCGGACACTTCAGCTATCACTACATTTGACACTGTGATTTGCCTCCCTCTTATCATAGATTTCCCGTTCTGTAAATTTTGTAGGAATTCAATAGCAATTTCTTCGTTGGGTTGCTAAAACCGTGTGAAATATGTTATCCACCCAGCTCTGGCGAGAATTTCTCTGGCTACATCAGAAAAAACTAGTATTAGTGGTTCCCTGTTCACTGTTCTTCTTCCCATACTACTTGGATTCTACAAACAGTTAGTGTAGCCGAGATATCACAGCAATAGATAGAGTCGAGTGACGGAAAAGCAAGTTGTTATAATGGTTATTTTTGGATGATACTTTACAAGCATGAATGCCGTTAACTAGGACTTGCTATTGTACCACTTACTGCGTAGTTATGGAATGTTGTATTGCCCTGCACAATCGAATAAAGGACTAACACACATACATAAATACACTAGAGGTTGCTCCTCTCCCCCCTTTAAAATGATAGGTCAACTTCGATCGAATGAGTGAAGGAATGACGTGCTGGAGGTGAAGTACAGGGGTGATAAAAGTGCAAGGTACGCATATTAATGATAGGATTGCAAAATATATCGGAGTGATGAAATCAATGCATATAACAAAAATTATCAATAAGTTTGGAGATGCCGTGAGATGATTCGAAAAGGGAAAAAAGCCATCGGGCACAGGAAGGATAGTTTGCCGTCATCATTCCACTTAAACTACTATGATTGATTTCTTTTAAAAGATCGCATGCATAAATGTTAGAAAATAGATTAGGAACATAATATCTCTGAAGTAATGGTAAAAAAATAAGAAAAGGGTGTTACAATAACTATTGATGTTAAAAATAAAACTCCAATACCATCAACAGTGCTTCTGTTTCCCGCAAGTATTTATAACCTCGACAGAGTTTCTTTTTCACCTTTTGGAACCATGATCCTCTATGTATAATTAGGAAAGTGCATTATGATGTTAGAGTAGAGACCAATGTACTGGCTTGGTAACCCGACGAATACATTGCCATTCACTAGGAAGGAGCGAAAGGTGGGCAGGCTGACTCGTGATGAGACCTTCTGTTCCAAGGATTTTATTTTTCTGATGCATCCATTGGATCATATCCCAGGTGTGGTGGCCATAGTGGGAATGCCACTTCGCTGCTTCCTTATGATCATGATAGGCTGGCTCATGATGAGACCCCCTATCTTCCATCTGAAAAATCATAGAATTGTTAGTAAACATATGTATATATATTTTTTATTTTTTATTTATTTATTAGATAGCACTTCCTATTTATATATAGAGGGTGGCTGAACACTCCTTAAGAGTAGGGATGGTGGAAGAAGTCTGAACATATCAATAGAAAAAATTATGCCCTTAACCTTATTTGATGATAAAGAACAGAGAGAATTATAGGGGTTAGGGAAGAACCAACATGGTACAAATAATCAATCAATTCGATTTAGTGAAAATAAGGAAAATGAAGTGATATAGATGGTTGTGTCCTTCCTTTTTCGATCAATACAAAGCAATCTCATTAAAGATGATAATATTCGATTTACTTGTTCCAGTAAACTTCAAATCTTGTATCCTTACATATATATTTGTATACTTGCCCTATGGAGGATCATAAAAAGTGAGCAAAGGAAAGAGATGATATTTAGAAAGTGGTTATTTCCCAAAGGAAACAACAAAAGAAAACCTCACACAAAGAGTGCTGTTCCTTATAGGGAATAGCAAGAAAAAAAACACACAAAATGGTGCTGTTCCTTAGGGGGAACAATCGTTGTTCCCTGTAAGGAACATCAAATGAAAAATACACATAGATGGTGCTATCCCCTATAGGGAACAACAAAAGGATATATACACGAAAGTGCTATTCCTTATAGGGAACATCGGCTATTCCTTAAGAGGAACAATGAGAAGAAAAACTACACACCAAAACTGCTGTTCCTTAGAGGGAACAACAACTGTTCCCTGTAAGGAACAACAAAGGAAATACATACTGAAAAAAAATCGATGTTCCTTAGAGGGAACAACGATTGTTCCTTAAAGGGAACAACAACTGTTCCTTAGAGGGAACACTAGCTATTCCTTACAAGGAACAACAAAAAGAAAGAAAAAAATTGGACGCGAAATTGCTATTCCTTAGAGAGAACAACAACTATTCCTTAGAGGGAACAACTGTTGTTCCTTAGAGGGAACAACTGCTGTTCCTTAGAGGGAACAACAGGGAAAAACACATACAAAATTGCTGTTCCTTAGAGGGAAAAATAGTTGTTCCTTAGAAGGCAAAACAACTGTTCCTTAAAGGGAACAAAAGCTATTCCTTTGATGGAACAACGAGAAAACAAATACACACAGAATTGTTGTTCCTTAGAGGGAACGGGGGGAAAATAAATAGATATGAAACTGTTGTTCCTTAGAGGGAACAACAATTGTTCCTTAAAGGGAACAACAACTATTCCTTAGAGGGAACAACAACTGTTCCTTAAAGGTAACAACAGGAAAACAAATCCATACGAAATTGCTGTTCCTTAGAGGGAACAACAACTGTTCCTTAGAGGGAACAACAGCTATTGCTTAAAGGGAACATCAACTGTTCCTTAAAGGGAACAGTGGGAAAACACAAAAATGTTGTTCCTTAGAGGGAACAACAGCTGTTCCTTAAAGGGAACAGTAGTTGTTCCTTAGAGGGAACAACACCTATTCCTTAGAGGGAACAAGAGCTGTTCCTTAGAGAGAATAATGAGAAAACAAATACACGAGAAATTGTTGTTCCTTAGAGGGAATGACAGCTGTTCCTTAGAGGGAATAGCAACTATTCCTTAGAGGGAACAACATCTGTTCCTTAGAGGGAACATCAGCTGTTCCTTAAAGGGAACAACTCGAAAAAAATACATGCGAAATTGCTGTTCCTTAGAGGGAACAACAACTGTTCCTTAGAGGGAACAACAACTGTTTCTTAAAGGGAACATCACGAAAAGAAAGAAATGACAAATTGCTCACAAAATTGCTATTCCTTAGAGGGAACAACAAGAAATTTTGCACACCAAATTGCTGTTCCTTAGAGGGAACAATAGCTGTTCCCTAAAGGGAACAACAAGAAAAATATGCACAAAAATTGCTTTTCTTTAGAAGGGACAACAACTATTCCTTAGAGGGAACAACAAAGGAAATTAAAAGAACTTATATACAATTTATACAAGCAAATTCAATCAAATAGAAAGGAAAATTTATGTACAAATTTAAAAAACAAATAAATTCTCCACTAGGCCGACGCCGTGGATGGTTTGCCCTCCTCAACAAGAATTTGTATGGTGGAATCTTCCCGTAATTGTTGGAAAAAGGACTCCCTGGTAAGCGGTTTGTGATATTCGTACTCGATGTCCATTCCCTTCAAAAGAGTAGCCAAACCCATTAATGGTGGCTAATGTGAGGGTGCCATTATCATGCACCTCTTCTATCTCATAAGGTCCTAACCATTTGGCCTGGAGTTTTCCTGGGAAATTCTAGAACCTAGAATCATACAGGAGTGCCCAATCTCCTTCGTGTAAGATCTTCTTCTTGATAAGGGCATCATGCCATTTTGTTCTTTGGAGTTTAATAATAAATGCATACCTTTTTCATGTCCCAACAACACCTTTTAGGCTTGTCTATGGAGTAGAAGCCGTAATGCCTATGGAATACATCGTGCCTAGTCTGTGCATAGTAGCACTCACAGGTATGATGGATCGCAGAGCCCTGGAGGAGAGGCTCACACAGTTGGAGGAGCTTGAGGAAGAATGATTTTTGGCTGGATTTCAAGAACACGTCCAAAAGCAACGCGGAAAGGCTTGGCATGATCGACATATTAAGTTGCACACCTTCAAGGTGAATGATTTGGTGCTGTTGTATGATAGTAAGTTTGATAAATTCCTAGGGAAGCTTAGAATGCATTAGATGGGACTATATGTTATTAAGGAGATCACAGATAGTGGTGCAGTGTAGTTGGTAAAGTTAAATGGAGAACTCTTCCCAGGAGAAGTAAATGGTATTCATTTGAAGCCATGCAAAGGGGGCTTGGCCATCTGACTGGCCGACAGAAGCATATTCTTAACACTCCAGGCAGCTGAAAGGAGGCACGGGACTATAAACTACTCTGCTCGCGAGTTGTGTGATGTCAGAACTATGTGCAGTAACGAAGTTTCACAGGGTCCGCGACAACACGAGGGTAGCTGAGTTACCATGTGGGTCAGCTGGAAAGTGACCATTACAGTCACTATTCACGATGTGATGCTTGGTTTGCGAACAAATGGAGTGGGCGACAGGTATTTAAGGTGAACTTTATGGGATAGATTCTTAAACATATGCTGCCAATCTAGCATTAATGAACCGAATGTGGGGGGAATGGTCGAATTCAAATTCAAAAGGCACTATAAATTACAAAGGGATGTCCAGGAAGTAACATTTTGCAATTTGACAACTGAGTTGTTGCATGCTTAGACGTTCATGAACCCAGACTTGTTCGATCTTCTGAAGGCGAATTCATTGCTTGAGCAATTACCCGAGACATTGAGAGAAGTGTGGAATCACACTATGGTAGCACCTGAAGAATCCATGGATACCAGAGTAATGACCGCCAAGGAAGTTGCGTAGGCCATTACAGAAGTGGAAGCCCTAAAAAGTGCTGGGGTAGTTGCAGAAATCCCCAAATCGCCGCCATGTCGAGACCCAAGAAAGACAAGCAGGCCATCATATCGATGCATGTATCACCTAGAACTGAGGACTAGGCTCACCATGGAAGAAAAGGGGAAGGCTATCAATTTGGAGGTCGGTGAGGAGGTAGAATTTGAAGAAATCCTAGTAGAGGAGGAGGATGTAGAAATGGAGGTTGAAACCTAGGGTGCATACCCTCTTACCAGGATGCCTGCATATGTTCCTCTACAGAAGGGTAAATCAAAGGTCCCAAAAGATATAGATGAGAGCAAGAGCTCTCTGCAAACTTCTCTACTCCCCAACGACATTATTTTTGAAGGAGCGCACTTGGTATGGGTGCCCATGCTGAAGTTTGAGGATTGGGATCTTGCGGACCACGAGAAGTTCCCACATTTCGTGATTGCGCAGCTCATGCACCAGAAGAAAGATGCACTAGCCGAAATCATAGAGTTGGAGTCACGTAAATGGCTGAGAGGTGTAGAGAAGTCAGGATTGTTAAACCTACTTTGGGTGTCACATTTCCATCATGCCCTAGTGACCATTTTTGTCATCAGGCAACTTCTCTGCCTGGTACATGATGGGTGCTTGTGGCTGGAGGTGCCCATCCCCATCAAAGACCATTTGATTCATAGAATTACCTGGCTCCCTTGCAAAGGGGAGGACCCAGAAAACATCTAAGAGGAAAAGAGTGATGATTTGGCCATCACGGAGGCCATGAAGAAGAACTTTAAGTTGGAGAAGAAGAAGAGAGGGTATTCCATTTCTAGCATTAACAACCTTGTGGTTAAAGTCGCGATGCAGATATTGGCAGGGAAGGTTATGCGGAAGTGCCACGTCGATGAGGTGCTTGCACCGGTGGTTTCACTAGTAGCGTAATGCATAGAAGGGGTGTTAGAAAATTATATATTATGGAACAATGGAACACAAAATATTGTAGAAATATAAACATAGAAAACACATAAAATAAGAGAGACACAGATATACGTGGTTCACCCAGTTTGGGCTACGTCCACCCCAAACAACCAGTCCTTCCTTTCTATTA
>APFE030888152.1:26607-39213 GCA_000404065.3 Pinus taeda | reverse complement strand
GAGGGGTGTACAAACTTCCTGGGGTATACATCCAACTGAAACAAAGACCTCTGAACAATCATGCTCCACACACAACAAGGGGTCCGTTCAACTGCGCAAACTATTTATGCAAAGAGTTCCTTGAGAATTGCCGCGAGGCACAGGAGCAGGGAAAAACTTTTCACTAAGCATGGGTTCTGTTGTCAATAGTACTGGAGGCCAGAGAATTTCTTGAAGATAGCCAGTTTTTGAGGATCATGCAGGACCTTCTGGAGGCAGCGAAGTATGCTTCTTAGTGGGTAACCAGGGATGCACAAAGGATAAGGGATAGAAAAATATTCTGGGTGCTCATGGAGATGAACAATAGAATGGGGATTACTTGCAAGTCGTGGTTATCGCCCACGATCTACAACAGTCTGCAGAGCTTTGCGGAGTTCAAGGCAGATTTCCACCATGTCTACATCAGGGCATGAAAGGACCCCGCAAAGACGTGGCGCGAGCTACCTTATCTGGCAACAGATGATGTCATCTTCACGGTCCTTGAGTTGTGGCTGCTGGAGTGGCACGCTCCAGATGGCATTGTGTTGGAAGCAGAGAAGTCTGCCATGCAACAGAGGAAGGAAGAGGTGAAACTATGGATGACGCAGTTGGGAGAGAAACATAGGAAGGAAGAAGCAACGACTAAGGCTCAGGCGGTGCACGACACTGTGAAGTTGGTAGAAGAGCATCAAAATATAGCAGAAGAAGAGAATGAAGGATAAAAGTCACCTTTGCCTAAGCTGGAGACCGATACAGAGCAAGGTGGTGTAGACCCATAGACAACATCCACCCAGCTAAAATTTCCACACCTAAGAGAGCAGGTAGGGCCTCGAAAGAAGTCGAAGGCTTCAAAGACTTCATTCAACCAGATCACCCTCACTGAGGGGGATCTCCATGATATTGGTGAGACGGTGAGGGACGTCACTGTGGAGGCCCTCTTGCAGTTGAGGAGAAACACTAGATGGTGTTGGGGGCTCTCCGGACGTAGATATAGGAGTTGCAGGTGTGTACTCCATAGGCTGGCACTGTGTCAACTAGCCTCGTAGTAGGCACATCCGCGACTGAGGAAATGATGCGTGCCCAGATGAATAACACAATAGTGCTACCAGATGGCACACTTGTTACAAAAAATGAGGCCAACCGGCCTATGGTTAGTGGGTTGAAGGGGATCAGATTAAACGTGGCTACACTCCCTTGGGAGACACTCTATATTTTGCAGGATGGAGTCACTGTAGAACTACGAGCCAGGGAGGGTCGCGCGCTCCAGGTAATGAGTGAGAAAGCATCAACATTGAATAGTTGAGCCTACAACACGACGAGGTAGTGGCGCAGAATAGAAAAATAGTGCAGGTGGTGGAGGAAGCTTGCCAGATGGTCTCTGAGTTGGCCATCCAAGCAGAAGAATTAGTGGAGGCGTGCGTCCGAAAATTAGCAGCAGGGGTGCATGAGTAAAAGGAAGAAATGGACAGGGTTCAGCTGGAGCTGAACCTTCAGATAGTAGAACTGCAGTTGAAGGCGCAACCTTAAACTCTGCCAGAGGTTAAGGAATAGCGCGCTGCCACGATCACCACAACAATGGTGGCGGTCAACAATGTAGTGATAGACTGCACAAAGCTATTTGACCAGTTGTTCGAGGTCCTCACCACCCTACAGGAGGACCCAAACATACATCGTCAAGAGACAGAGGCGCACGAGCTACAATAGATATACGATGAAGTAAAAGGGACTGTGCAGATGGTTTCCCTCACACAGAGGCTCACCAGGATGCAGCAGGCTAAAGCGCTCAAGGAGCAGGTGGATGCTACTCGGCATAAGGAAGCAGTTTTGAAGGCGTGCCTACAGCCGTGGATTGATAAGGTGTATACCATTACAGCCTCCATTGAAGCTAAGCTCACGCAACTGCAAGAAATGCAAGAAAGGATTCAGGGAAGTAGTGCAGCCATAACGGTCATTGAACAATGCGTCAAGGAAGTACAACAAGAAGCCGCTCAGTGCGCTGCTGAACTTGCAGCGATCTAGTCAGAGTTGGGAGGTATTCACGCAAAGATCTCCGCACTGACAGAGTGGCTTGAGGGTGAGTCATGATGTTTGTGTTGGGGGCCTGTTGGGCACGGGATCCCCCAAGGAAATTTTTGGGGCTTAGAGCCCATATTTTGGTGAGAGATCGTAATTTCGATGTAAAGACTTCACATTTTGTAGTCGCGGAGCGTGTAGTTTGTAAAAGAGTCATAGGGTTGTTCACCCTCAATTTTGTTATTGTAATGTCGGCTGTAGAGATCTACCCCTGGTTTGTGGACCATGGGATTGTATAAATAGAGCGAGGCTCTAAGTAGTTAAGAGATAAAAAAAAATCACGATAAGGATGAAGAATTGAGTCATATCTGTGGAGAAAAGTCTAGTTTTGGGTCGTAGAGTAGGAGAAGGCTCTGCAAATGAGTGTGCAGAGGCCTAGTAGTCCACAGCTAAGTGCACGAACCCTTGCAGCCGAGTGCGCAGGGCGAGTCGAGTCTGTAACAATTGGAAGTAATAATAAAGAGAAGTTTCTTATAATTTCAGTGTATTTATTTCTTGTTTTATGCATCTGTTATCTTGGGTATGAAATTCACTTCTAATACTTATATGATGCGTGAATTTGTATAATTGTATTGATTAAATGAATGAAAGATAGAATATCTATTTATGCAAAGTTAATTGAGATCTGTTAAGAAGATAAGTAAGATACGCGGTGTAGTTTGGGGAAATAGCGCAGGTTGCTACCATAGCAGTGCGAAAGCATCTCAGCCCCTAGTTAGGGCTATGTGAAAGACAATTATAATAGATCGTGAGGGTATTAAAGGTTATAACAGTGTGCGAAGCGACCTGCACGAAGGCAAATCTAGTTGGACTAAATCGACATCACAAACATCTCAAGGGTGCAGAAAGTTGGTTCCAACATCCCCCCATACTGCTTCGAGTGAGACTTCAATTCGCGTTCCACGGTCTGATATCGAAAGGGCTAGTACTATAGGTATTTGTTGGCTAAATAACTCCGAACCTGGGTCAAGCCCCCATAAGCCAACATTCCTCTCTAGGCTTGATCTTGCATCTTATCTCTACAACCTACTTCAATTATTCAACCTCAGAAGAGTCTTTCAACTTAGGTTTCGATATGAATTCCTTCTTAAGGTACTTCAACTCCCTGTTTGGTTCATCTAATAAACTTGATCCTCATCTAACTTGAACTCCATCAAATTTATCCTGCATCGCTTTCTTCTAAAGTGCACTTGCTTGGCACACATTGACTTCTTCCGCTTGAAGTGACCCAATCATCTGAACATATTCCTTCATGGCTTGGTGATAGTCCCCAAGTCTGTCAATGTAATAAAGCTCATCCAGCTCTATCAAAACGAGCTTTCGATTAAGAAAGTACCTCTTAATGTTGTCCTCAATTCCCTTGACTTTCGCCTACAACATGGTGCTTTTCTCCCTTAGTTGAACTCGTTCACCCGTGAGTCCTTGGAGTCTACGATCACCCTGTCATATCTTCTCGTCAATTTCATTGAGTTCAATAGTCCTTCCTTGAAGATTATCCAAGTCCTTTCGCATGTCCACTATCTTGTCCCCCATGTCTATCAAGAGTTCCCACTCTTGCATAAGAGCTCCATAGTGTTTCTGCGTCTCGTATTTCCAATAATTTGTCATGTATTCAAGTTTTTTAAATGATTTTTCTACCATATTCATCCGTTGGGAAAGTCTCCAATACCTGCTTTACCCCCAACGATCATCAGCTTTAAAACCCAATACCAACTGCTATCAAAAGATATCAAATGTCATGAAATATTCATTTCAATCTTCAAGGCATTTTGATACCAATTGTCACGAAGTGCAGTTGTATATGCTTCACCTCGTTTTCCAAATCAGCCTCTGATACCAACTGTCATGCCCCTATCCAGGCGGTGATCTTTAAGTCACACATAGGCATGTGTGACACCACTACCCATTTGCTTTTCACCAATACTTATGAGTATGGGCTAAGCCTAACATTCAACACTTAGTTATTTCTCTTCAATTCTATTAAGCATTCATCATTTACACAGTGGAAATAACATTCATCATCATCATATCATAAATATGCACAACATATTACTTTCTTTAAATGGGAGGGGAAACTCCTAGATTAGAGTCTGCCCAATAATAATAAGTAAGTATTTTATGTAGGTTTTAACCTCGTACAAAAATTACCTGCATACGAATTCTAAAACACAAAAAATAAACAATGCGAGAGCATAACACATAAAACACATGTATACAGAAATTTTTCCTTGGATCACAAAACCGGGACTACTAGCTTGATTTTTCATTATATTCCTTTCAATGTTACAATACATATTTATACATGCCAAAGCATCTAATACCATGGACTGAAAACCATCACGTCCAAAACCATGGACCGAAAACCATAGGTAGGTTCACCCAACCTAATATAGGGTCCAAATATTTTTTTCCCGGGGCGCTACCCCAGACCTCATAGAGGAGGGCTACCTGCCCCCCTCAAACCCCCCCGACAGGGGGGGGCTTCCGCGCCCCTTGTGACCCCCCTTCTGCGTAATCGGTGCAACGAAGGGGGGGCCTGCCCCCCCTCTAACCCCTCAGTTCACTATGTAGGTTAGTCGTGGAAAGAATATAACACAACCCAACATTTTACAAGTACATATACTAGTTTAACCTTTTCCAGGAAACCCTAAATATCACCTTGAAAAATCTTTCCAATTTTCAACATTTCGCCCTGCTCGTGTTGGGTCGCCCTTCTGTTTAGTAATGCCCAATTTCGTCATTTAAGAATACCAACATTCGTCGTGTAGTGCATCTCGTCACTGGGTAGAGGCACCCATCCCACCGGGTCGGGTTGCCCTACACAACTCGTCGTAGCTTGGTGCCCTCTGTAGCTCATCGCCAGGCAGAGGTGCCCGCCCTGCCGGGTCAGGTTACCCTTCATAGCTCATCGCAGCTTGGTGCCCTTCATAGTTCGTCGCACTAGTGCTCTTCGTAGCTCGTCCGAACTGCAGACCTTCCACACTCGTCTGCTGGGCAAGGGCTCCCACCATTTAGCTCGCCCAACCGCATAACTGTCTGCCGAAACCTACAGCTCATCCGCCAGGTAGGAGCATTCACTTGTAGCTCGCCTGTCTACCCACCATGCAGACCCGCCCATAAAAGTTTGCCCAAAATCTTGCGGCTTATTTCCCTCTTGTCTCAGATTGGTATTGTGGTCCTTAGTCTACCTCCACCTCGCCCTTGCTCTTTCACCTCTTGATCTTGCTCGCCCAAGTGTTTCTCAATGCTTCTTGCTTGAACTTCCTTGATGCCTCTCTCCACCAAGTTGCCATCTATGTATATGCACACTCCATGAGTTAAGGTGGGTCGGCCTGCCCAAATCGACCACACAAATTGCCATAAAAATACCAAATGATGCATCGGCCCACCAACTCGCCCAGTCCGCATGTTGGTCTGCCAACTCGTCCGCTTCGCACGTTGGCGTGCCAACTCATTGATTTTTCGGCACCTCTTATAAAATCGTCATGTGCACCCATACTTAGCTGATTTTCCCCATGTTGGTTTTTTGACTCTCTAAGTAACTCGCCACACCCTCACAACTCATGGTCGCACACTCATCGAGGCACGTTTAACTGAACACACCCGCTTGTCATCGCAAACTCAACTTGTCACACATAACTGAAGTTTGCCTCCCACCGTCGCCCGTTGCACATATGAGCGCACCTCAACTCATGGTCATGACACCCATGACCGCAAAGGGGCCGAAGGCCAAGCCAAGAGAGGTTGAGTGCAACTTATCTCAGCTCTGGCCTGGGTCCCTTGGTGGCCCACATCAGCCAAGGGTCTGCGGGACAGGGAGGGAGGAGCAACCCGCAAACTCTTGGAGGCAAGGAGGGCACATATATATATAATATTTTAAATGTTTTTTTGTGTTTATTTAAAAAAAAAATTCTAAGTATTTTTTTAATGATTTTTTGTTTATTTTTCCCTCTTCTTCGTTTATTTTTAATTATTCATTATTTTGTGTAGGGTTTTCTTCCGGTATTATCGCATCAATAATTCTTTGTATCGACGTTTCTAGCCATCCATTGTGGCTTATCACTTTTTGATCGATCCTGATGATGAGCCACAATGGATGGCTCAAAACATCGATACAAAGAACTATGGATGCGATAACCCTGGAAGAAAACCTACACAAAATACAAATCGCAGAAGCCTCAAAACAATATTCATTATTTTTTTTTTTCATTTATTTGTTTTGTTTGTTTGTTTTTTAATTTTTTTCCTTAAATTATTTTATTTTGATTTTTTTCCATCCATCCATATATATATATAATATATATATATATATAATATTATATATATATATGAGTGATTGGAGACTTCCACAGTTAATCATATTGTTAGATATTTCTGGAATTGTACTATGTAATATGGTTGATCTGTCCAACGTTTTGGATGGTGACACCATCCATTATCAGGGACCAATGAGAGTCTTCTCTGTATATGAGTGTTGGAGAGCCTTTTATAGGAACAAATATTGAAATGTAAGTCAACTGTTCTAACGATCAATTGAGAATAAAATAACGATCCCTTGTAAATTGAATAACAAATATATTTGACCAGGTATATTTTGTTGACCAACTAGAAATTGATTAGAATGGGATATGAAAAATGAATACTATAGTGGATTTCTTAAAAATAGTCGAATCATAAATGAGTTTAAGAATTAGGTGAGAAAGTTGTTATTTCAAATTTTAAATATAATAAATATAATAAAATAAAATCCTATTGATAAAAAGGGATTAAATAATTCACAAAAGAATAGATTAGAAATAAACTAATTACATTAAGGATTATATGAGAAAAGAAATAATTGAAAATAAATATTAACAACCATAGATTTTAAATTGAATTAAAAAGATTTTAATAATAAAGTATAATGAGTAATACAAAATTTGAGGTCTAGAATGATATCTAAATTACTGATGAAAAGAAATGAATAGGAATTCTTTGAAGATAATTTTTGAAACTAGGGGGTAAACTATTAATACAATAATTGAAACAAGAGATAAGAGAGGAAATAATAAAGAGTCACTTGGAAGGAGTACATGACAAATAGGGGGGACAAGGGTCATTGGATGAGATGGTGGATGACGGCCTTCTAGGATTGACTAAGCCTGTAACTGTCCTCATTTATTAGGGAGGATGGTTATGGGCTTAGTCAATCCTCGAAGGCCGTCATCCACCATCTCATCCAATGACCCTTTCCCCCTTATTTGTCGTGTCCTCCTTCCAAGTGCCTCTTTATTCTTTCCTCTCTTATCTCTTGTTTCAATTATTGTATTAATAGTTTACCCCATGGTTTAAAAAATTGCCTTAAGAGAATTCCTATTCATTTCTTTTCACCAGTAATTTAGATATCATTCTAGACCTCAAAGTTTTTATTCCTCATTATACTTTATTATTAAAATTTTTTTTATTTAATTTAGAATCTATGGTTGTTATGATTTATTTTCAATTATTTCTTTTCTCATATAGTTCTTAATGTAATTAGTTTATTTCTAATATATTCTTTTGTCAATTATTTAATCCCTTTTTATCAATAGGATTTTATTTTATTATATTCATTATATTTAAAATTTGAAATAACAACTTTCTTACCTAATTATTAAACTCGTTTATGATTCAACTTTCTTTTAAGAAATCCACAATCGTATTCATTTTTCATATCCCGTTCTAATCAATTTCTGGTTAGTCAAAAAAATATGCTTGGTCAAATATATTCGTTATTCAATTTACAAGTGACCGTTTTTTATTCTCAATTGACTGTTAGACCAATTGATTTACATTTCAATATTTGTTCCTATAAAAGGCTCTCTAGCACTCATTTAGTGACAAGACTCTCATTGGTCCCTGATGATGGATGGTGTCACCATCCAAAACATTGGATTGATCAACCACATATATATTATTTTTTTATGAGTTAATTTTGTTTTTTTACCTTTTTTTATGTTTGATTTTTTTTTGGGATGTGTTTTTCATACATATTTTATATATTTATTTATTTTTGGTCTTTTTAAATTTTAATTTAATTTATTTTTTTTATTTACTTGCATATTAATTTTTTTAAGCTTTGCAAAAAAAAATTCATTATAAAAAAACATTGTAATGGAAAATAAAAAACACACACTTGAAAAACCCTTAAAAAACAAACATTTCAGGAAGAAGAAAGAAGAAGAAGAAGAAGACAACTTGAAAAATGGTTAAATAACTAAAATTTACAAAAAAGGAAGTGCATACTTAAGACAAAAAAAATGTGAAGTGTGAAAAATACAACCTTGAAAAGAAATGTTTTTGGTGCATCAACTCTTTTAAAAATCCACATGAAAATCACCAACATTTAATTTTTTTATCCATACTTAATATATCAAAAAATTTAAAATGTCAAAAATAAGCCAAAAAAAGGGTTAATGCCGCATCAATGCTTTTTGAAATTAGCATAAAAAACACTAACATTTAAAAAAAATGTTCGCTAAGAAAATTTAAAGTGTCAAAAAAATATGCTTCAAGAAAAAATTTTGAATCAACACTTTTCAAAATTAGATGTTTTTTTGCTACTTATAAAAAGAAATAACTTGGTTCAGTAACCACTTGATTGGTAACTATGTTGTATGCATTGGTTGAATTAGAATAAATATATGTGGACTGACTTATGATTAATAATATCCATTTGGAAATTATATAAGTTGTTATGTTCCCATACCAATAGGTGTCATAATTTTTGAATGGCTAAGGTCAAATCTGTAATATGTACATAACTTTGCTTTCTGCAAATGTTTTCCATATTCAAAAAATCAAAGAAATTTAAAAAATGTAAAGAGGGTATGTCCCAAAAGAAAAATCAAGGGACAAAAAGATTAAAAAAGGTAAAAAAAGATGAAAAATGAACCCCAAGAAAAAAAAAGACCATGAAAGTGTGCAAGTCCAAATGCCACTACTATTTACTTTTATGCATAATAATGATTGTGTGAAAATTGTTATTTATGCCACAATCCATGGGAACCAAATAGTTTAATCTTGGTTGTTCCATGTTTTGAATTTCATGCCTAGAGATAGAGAATAAAATCTGACCAAACTGTTTAATCTTGGCAGGTAAGTAGATAGGTAGAGGAAATAAAAGGAGCTCAACTGTTTAATTTGAGCCCTTGAATGCAATAAGGATAGACTTAGATAGATTTCTATTGTAAAAGAAAAGAAAAATGTTTTGATAAGGGTTTTCCAGCTTAAGTGCACCCTAATAAAGAGTATAAAAAAAGGTAGGATGAGTAGATGGGTAAGTAGTTGGATGGTTGTAGAATTATGGTGATTGATTGGATAAAATCATATCATTTACTTTCATCATCAAGTTGCTAAAAGTATGGATGATAATGGAACATTTATAAAGTCAAGTGATTAATTTCCCCATTCACTTCTCTTAAGTGTACTAATTTTCCATAAGTAAAGGCAAAAGTACCTAAAACCTTAAGTTAAAGGGGCTCAGAGCATTTCTCTCACTTCTGGAGGGACCGGACCCTCAACCCAATAATTTATAGGGTCTATGTACTAAAACCCCCTTACCAACATTTGCCTCTCCATAATTCATTCATTTCATCTAAAACATCCCTTTTCCTAAGGTGAAATCATCATTTGCCTAAGGAAAGTAATTACTCCCAAACAAAACCGCTTTCACAAAAACCCACAAATGTGCATTTAGCTTAAGTTATATTGTTTTATGCAAATATGTAAATAAGTGTCAAACACATTATACTTAGTGCAAAAATCACTTTTCCGCTTTCATTTCATATTAACCTTTAATCTTAATTATAGTTATTAACTCCCGAAAATAAATCCTTCCCCGTATATTTTATTGAATTCCATATCTTAAATATCCTGCCCCCGAGGTTTGAAACATAAGCCTTATTAATAAATTAATTAAATGGATTAATTAGTCGATTAGTGGCCAATTAAGAACCATAACCCTCCACCAAATAAAAAGAGTAATTAGTCACTTAATGATTAATTAATTTTTTCCCCACCAATCAAATCACCCCTGACGTCATTAAAGCCTCCCTAATCTGCAATTAGTTAACCTTTTTTCTCATTAAAACCCCGTCGGGCCCCTCCATTAAATCTCTGATCAAATCATAGCCCTGATCACTATGCAATCTGACCCCTTCAGATCCAACGGTTGACACCCATATCGGGTGACCTCCGAAAGCCGGCCTTTACCCACCCAATGTGAGCGGTTTCACTATTCACCCCGTTGCTATGTGGCGCCTGATGAATGGCATCGGGCATCCTCCCCCCAAAACCACTAATACCAAAAAGCGGTGCAATGAATTCCGCTTACTGCCTCCGCTACACGCCAAAACGTCACATCCCTCGTTGGCGCCAACTGTCCTTTTCCCAATTTACCCACCAAAGTCATTGACCTTATGCATAAAAACAAAAAACTTATAATTTTTTTGTTTTATCATGAAAAGAACATTCTGACTTCCATGCAAATCAGAGTACGTTCAATTGTCAACCTGCTATCAACCGTCAACTTACCAAAGTTGCTGAAATCCAGATCACCTTGCAGACTAGCACGCTTCTTGCAAATAGTGCACAATCGCCATTACTCTGTTCTATAGCCGAAACCAGGTATTTACCCCAATTTACACTAAGTAACCTTGTTTTCTTACCGAACCTGAACTAAATTTCTTTAAATACTAAGTAATTTAGTAAATTAAGTTGTCTGGTGATCCTAAAAACTCCGAAATAGACCAATTTCTCCCAATTTCACTGAAACCCTTTGCCTCCGTCCTTGAATCCACAAGAACCAAGGATGGATGCCCCAATTGCATTGAATATCATGCCCATTATGACTCCTCATATGGATTTAGACCATCTCCCACTTGCAGACAAAGATTTCCAGATCAAAGATACTTCTGTCTCAAAATCCCCTTTGAAACTATTCGGCAAGTATAGAGACTAGTACCTGAACCAAGCAGACTCCATTGGACTTTGGGAATCAAGTTTACCCAAGTACCAGTTCCCCAGAGTTCATATATTTCCAGAGATTGTACATTACTGTCACATGAATTATGATCCTATCCAAAGGGCAGTAAGAACCTTTGACCAATTTGTTCTATTTACCATTACTGCCGAATCTATTAATGAAATGTTACAATTACAACCAAGCCAAAGCCTAACTCCTCTTCCCATTGGAGATATGGTGAATAGTACCCTACCCTCACATCAATCAGACTGGCTCAATTATTCCAGACCTTTATTAGAGAAGAACAGTACACCCCAAAGGACTCCCCCCCTTATCTATGGACTATATTCTCCAACCTTCGCTGAGACATCATAGACATGATATCTAGTATGCTAGGCTACACAACAAGTGAATTTGTTGATGAAATCATAATATACTTCATGTCCATCTACTCTCCTGGCCAACCACCAGTCATCATGTTTGACTATGCTAAGTTTATTGTTGACAAAATGCATGATCAATTCATGGGATTAGCAAATGAAAGAGTTTTTAAGTATTCCACAGTTATGTATCATTTGTTCTTGTATTATCAAGCTGATAGATTTCCAATTGCCCTCCAAAATCTTGATACCAAAGACAACCCTAGATCAGTGATCTTCTGGACTTCATTAATCCATCAGTTTGACTCTCAATATTCTTATACCGGCTTCATAGATCTCTTTGTGTATCCTGTGACAACTATGCTACTAGGAAGCCCTCTCCCAAGAATCAATGTAGACATCAGGAGGGTCCTACAGTTGTCTAAGCAGTATAAAGTGGGGGATTGGTAATTGTACCAAAACCACACTGAAATCAGAATCTATGGATGTGAGCTGGCTCCCTATAAGCTGTCTAGATACCTCCCCATGAGATTGTTTGCTATGGAGTACTCTCATGCGGAAAGAGTTATTTTTGCTGACAAAACTAACCTCCCTAGGAGTCTAAGATTCTCTAGTGACAAACAAGAGAATTAAGAGCAATCCTTCTCTAAACATGCATTATCATATGAGAAACCAAGTGTTTTTCGATCCTACCTGAAGTCCAACGCTGTTGTAGTAGTCTAGCCTCGTCGATCTAGATGAGCTCCTCTTTCACTTCGAAACCTGCATACACTAACAATCAAATGATTACATAACACCTGAATATCTCATAAAACAAAACATATTCAACATATAGACCAAGGAGTATATGAAACAATTCATTAACAACAAATCATTGAGAAGAATGGACTTATTTGTATTAAGGAAACAAAAAAGCAACCATTACAACCTGAGCCTTGGTGTTGTGCAAGTTCCTCCCAGGGTCCAGCAAGAGTTTTCCTCTACTTTGACAAACTCACCCACTTCCAATATGGCAACAAGAAAGGATGGTAATCTCTCCTTACAAGTTTACAATGGAAGTCCTAATTCCAGCAGCATCTACCCTTTGGAATGTTCAGCTTTCAACCTCCTTCTCCTCTGGCCCAATGCCTGTATTTATAGTGTTCTAGAGGA
>APFE030888149.1:147449-164491 GCA_000404065.3 Pinus taeda | reverse complement strand
AAATTAGGTCTGGTCGGAGCATAGTCCGTTTTCCTATGTCAAGCTCCTTAAAAAATGAAACTAGGATTGGGCCAAGCATAGTTCCTGATCTTGTGTCAAGCTCGTTAAAAAATGAAACAAGGGTTATGAGGATAGTTCTTTTACTGTGTCAACCTCATTAAAAAATGAAACAACCCCCTCTCCAAGTCGAGTCTTTTGATTAAGATCTCGTAAAATACAAGTCGAGTCTTTCCAAGATCTCGAAAGTGAACCTTCATTCCATCCACTTTGTTGAATGCAATGAAGCTTGGGGGGCATGTACCTCATTTGCGTCGTTATGCTAGGGGCATCTGAACTTATAACAAGCATAGTTTTTCATTTCAAGCTTGTGTAAACATGAAACCGAATCCAAGCAGAGTTCTCCGTGGTTCAAGCTTGTGTAAAAATGAACCCATACCTGAGTCATCTTTAAGCTCTTTTCTGACTCATAAAACATGAAAAGATTGTCGAGTATTTTTTCCCTTTTTGACTCGTTAAAGAGAATAAAAATGGAGATCTGCTTTCAGCTCTTTTCCGACCGTTTAAAGAGGAAAAGATTGCCGAGTTATTCCTCTTGGCTCGTTAAATGTTACTAAGGGGTGGTCGTTTTAAGTTCTTTTGTCGACCGTTAAAACATAAAAAGATTACCGGGTTTTTGTCGTTTCAAACTCGTTAATGGTTATGAAACGACGTGGTTTTGATCGCTTTTTCACTTTTTCAGGTCGAAATCACTATTTATGAAAAGTACTCCTCGATCGTAATGGTCGGGCGGTTCTTTCGGGCATTATTTTATACTTTTTCGGGCCCGAGAGACACAACTTTACGAAAAAGGACACCCCTGGAATTTCCTTTTCTGCTGTCTTTTCAAACTCTCTAAACATGAAAAGACGCCGAGTTCTTCCTTTGTCAGACTCGTTAAAACCTGATGACATCGGATTTTGTCGAAATGATGCACCTCAAGCATATGCTATCCCCATCAAGCTTGTTAAAAATAATTGGGGTACTCACTAGAAATGGTGGGGGAAAAGAAAATTTTGGGAACCATAATTATTTTCGTGTCGGCAGTATGTCGCTCTTGAACATGGCACTTCTCTGCTTTCGTGTCTGGGTGGGGATATCTCATCTCATTTTTTCACTTGCCTCCGTGGGTTTGGGTAATCCTATTTGACCTCTCATCTACTCATTGCCTCGTCATCATGACCTCTGATCCATCGATGTCAAATACTGCCAATTCCACTGTCGTGTCGCCAATATGTTCAAGAGAAGTTTACCTCTGAAAAGAAACAACCTCCCTCTGATATTTCACACAAAACATATTGTCTCTTTCCGTCTCGTGTCGATGATGTGGGAAACATTATGGCCCACCTTCGATAAAGATCACTTCCTGTCGACTTCAGCTCATTATCCAGGAAAGTAACCTAGAGACTCCCTTCCGGTACCTTGGAGCCTGCATGCCTCAATGGCAGGTTCTTAGCGTTCGACGCGAGATTTTCATCATTGGCCTCCGATCGGATGACTCTACGGGTGTTCGACACCGGATCATTTATTCGCACGCCGTGGATTGTACCTATAGTACCTTGAGGACCATCGTCATTATTGGTGGCTCCTCTCGCATCTGTTAACAGCTTTCATCATCGGCTGGTAATCAGACGATGTTCAAGCATGTTCGACTTCGACTCCTATATTCACATGTTTGGACTTGTACTTTGTTCAGGTTTCGATGGAGCACAAGAACCTGGTTCTAATCCATTGCAGACCAGGCTGCGATTTTGTGGAGCATTATTACATGACTCATTGATGGATGGCTGCGCCCATACCTGAGTCTTTTAGGATGGCTGCGACCATACCTTTGATCATCATGGTCTCTTCAGCTGGGTGGCTGCGTCCATACCACAGACCTTCTTCGTATGTCTTTTGGATGGCTGCGCCCATGCCTCGACTACATGTAATTGAGATATCAGTTGTATCTACGTGCAGGTTCTTCTTGGTGGTGTTCCGGTTTAGCAGTTTTGTAAATCATTTCACCCCTCCCACTCTCTCGGGCTTCATGCTTTAGGGGGCATCTGTTACACAGTAATTTGTCACTATCTCCTTGTCAGTCTCCCTACTGTGTCATGAGATCAAATCCATCATGCTCATGCTCTCTGAAATGGCCAAAAAACCCTCTTTGCCTAAGTTTAGTGGATCATCGCGACTGTTATTGAAATAACCGCGCTGACTGGCAGATGATAGTGTAATTGGTGCGCTGCCAGCGCGGAAGCACACGGGTTTTCTGTGCTGGTAGAATTTCATAGCCAGCGCACCCTCCACTTGTATTAAAACATGCTGACCAGACCTCTTCTATTATTGAGATGCGATGCCAGTGCCCCAGTCCAGTTATGCACCCACGTTGATCCTGTTTGGGCAAGTTTGTTCTAACAGCCAGCCTTCTAGATGACTCCAGACCTGGTTGTTGGCTTTGTAAAGGTCGCCCTCCCTTCTATGGCATGTCTGTTCGCCTTATGAGCCACCTTTCTTGGAGATAAGCTCATCCTTTCACTATTCATGGAGATTCCTTCTCCTATATAAGCCTCCACCATTGCCATGAGTAGCTAGTTTTTTGACATATAGACTTTGACATAGAGGAATTCATAGTGTTTTAGTGCTGCTCTTAGTAGGAATTTGGTGTGTTGAGTGTGGATTGCTAGAGAGCTTAAGGAAGGTTGTGAAGTCTTGTTGCCTTGTGTGGGAGAGGGAGTTGTTTGTCTTGGGAGATCTACCTCCAAGGGTGAATGCTTATGAGACTTGCTGGCTGGACCCTCTTGAGAAGAACCCAGCGTCAGAACATTGGTTGTACCTTTCTCAGTTTTTGATTAATAAAAGATAGATGAATACTGTTATGGTTCCATTCTCATTTGTCTTGTGATGGTTAATGTGAATTACATCCTTTCTGACTGATGTATAGTTGCTTTTACTAGATTTCACGCTTGTGTTTGTTCTCTCTTTGCATGTGCAGGTGTCCATCCACGAGGATAGTGGAGGATCGTGACCGAAAAGAGTGAAGGAGTGAGAGCGGCATCTCTTCATCAAACAAATAGCGTTGGAATCCAAGTAGGTGCTCATTACCCACTTATTAATAATAACTAGGAACTTGCAGAGTAGCATTGATTGATTGTTGCTAGACCCGTTCTGGGCTAGGAGGGATCGCCTCTATTCGTAGAGGGGATTTACCTCTCCAACAATATGCATCACACCCTCTGCACTGGGCTTTCAGTATGGTCTAGTTTTGACCATTTATGAGCAGTTTTCAGTGGAGAACTTCTGGGAGATGATGTAATCAGCTGACCTTGTTCCTTTAGGCAGCGAAGCAAAAATTTTAGGGACTTAGGAGCCCTCAGTTTATGGACATTTATGATTGGGGTTGAAGTGCCCAAAAATGTCTATAACAGTTGCCCCCTAAGGCATGAGGTTGTTAATCTTTTTGATGTTGGGTGAAATGCTTTACTATGAGGACTCACCCCTGAACTCATAAGAAGAATTACCACACTTCCCCTAAGAGTTCCTTGGAGAAAGGAAGACAAGGGAGATAGCCAGACTGCTAAGAAGAAATTCTTTTTAGAGGGTGAGGAGACCATTGAGGAAAAGAATGGAGTAAGGAGAACAAGCCTACCATATCCCTAGAATGAGTTGAGCTACCACCTCATCAAATACATATCATGTGAGGGTAGGTATAGTGTGGTATATGGATATCAATTTAGGCTTCTTGAAGAATTGAGGTTTGGAGCAGAAACACCTCCTCACCACAGGCTCATCATACCATACTTCCTTTTGTAATCATTGATAGACAGAAGCATAAAGGTGTAGGACAGAAACCCCCAATAGTTAGATCACCATGGATTAATTATAACCATTATAGAAGATGCCCTCCACAACCTCAAAATTCCTATCCAATGGTTAATTTTCAGAGACATGCAGACAAAGGAGGATATCAAAGCCCCCACATATGACGTTACTCCTACTATCAGTGAGAAGAATGAAGATGAGATAGATGGGGAGAGAGATGAGGAAGAAGAAGAGGAGGAAAAGAAAGAGGATGATGAAGAAACAAAAGAAGATGACAAAGAGGAAACTAATAAACAAGATGAGGATCTACAAGGAGAAGGAGAAGGGAAAGACATAAGAGGAAAGGGCAATGGGAAAGAGGGGGCAAAAGACAAGGAGGAGCCACCTAGGGTGTCTCCAAAACCCACTGAGAGAGAAGCAACAACTTCCCTCACTGCTCTTAGCACCCCTATAAAAAAAAGCAAAGGACAGAGGCAGACCCCCTTATATTTTGGAATAAGGAAAAGCACAAGGATAAGGTAGGGGAAACCCCAAACTCCAACCAAAATTCCCATTTTAATTGAGGACTCACCTAAACAACAAGAGAAAATGCCTCCTCCTATGAAAACTCAAGAAAGAGGATCCTCGGTACAAACCTCCTCTAAGTCATATCACCTATGTGAGAAGGCCTATAAGTAGGTCCACGTCATCCAAAGGAAAAGAAATCCTACAGGATACCAAACAGGACCTACATGAAGCAGAAGTAGTCCTACAAGATACTTTGCTAAACCTACAAGAGACTCAAAAATTGGATAAGGGGGGAAGCCTACAACAGGAAACTAAAGAAGACGACCTAGAGCTAAGGAAACCTAGCCCCCAACCTAACCTTGACTCCTACTACAGATTTATTGAAGCGAGTAGGGTCATTCCACAAAAAATTGCTATTCCATTATTTTTTGAGCTTGAGAAGGAGAGAGCCAAAACTCATAGATGGATGCAGATTGCCAAGTCCAAGGGGGTGGAATGTTATAGACATTTTTGGGCACTTCAACCCCAATCATAAATGTCCATAAACTAAGGGCTCCTAATTTGCTAAAAGTGTTGCTTCACTTCCTAAAGCAACAAGGTTAGCTGATTACATAATCTCCCAGAAGTTCTCCACTAAAACCTGCTCATAAATGGTCAAAATTGGACCATACTGAAAACCCAGTGCAGAGGGTGCGATGCATATCACCTTCCCAGTGTATAAGGTGTGATGCATACTGAATGGCTCCTCTGTAGGGTGCGATGGTTGGGAATGGAAAAATGGCAGGGACAAAATGCAAGGTGGAAGATCATGGAATCTTCTAGAGGCTTCCCCTCTGACACTTTCCTCTCTGTTTTCGACCAGGGATAAGTAAGAGATCACCATTCTCCAAGTGGAAGAAGGAACTATCAGAGAGAGGACACTAATCAAGACCCCAAAAGATGACTCACCTCTCTACAATCATCTATATATGGATCCCTCATCATAGAGATCTAAAGGCTTGAATCTTGTATCTTGTAGAAACGTGCTGTTGGTTTTTTGGTGTATATTCATAGTGTTGGGTGATCTAAGCTTTACTTGAGGTGAAGAAGGGCTTTCTAGCTGGAGGATGATGTTGGGTCAAAACATATGGTTGTAATCCTCTTGCTACATTTCATCTTAATAAAGCTATTCAAGTTTTCCTCCATATTCTTGTATGTTTACTTATATATGCATTTTTATGGTTAACACACATCTGGTCTGGTGTTATTTATGAATATAGATCTTTGTTATTCGATAGTAGTATGTTGATGTGATTCCATAGGTGCTCTTTGGCTGGGCAGATGAAGAAGAAGCACCGAAGCTCTATCAGGAAAGGGAGGAATCAAACAAGGAAATCAAGCACAAGACTAAGGTTGGTCTCCTTGGTTCCACTCTTATCTTTTTTCATAAAGGAAAATGAAAGTATAATTTACTTGTTTGTTTCTAAGATAGCTACTAGTCTTAGTGGGAATAATAGCATTCGAGTGGACACTATTTCCGGTAACAAAATGGCAACTCCACTGGGGAGCAACTAGATTGTTTGTTAGCCTATCATTGTTTCTTTTATAAACTTACAGATGGAGCCTGAAGCGAAGCTAGCTAGCCTTCAAACTGCATTGTTATACAAATGCAAAGTAGATCAATGCTGCTTCAGTCTATCTCCAGGTTTTGTTTATGAATTAAATAATCAATCTGCAAATAACCTAATTACCCTAAGTGGTAGCTCTAGTAACCTCCTTAGATCTACCCCTGTGATTTACATATACTGAACATCACTTACTCAGCCTAAATCCCTAAACTGAATTGCAAATTGTGAGTAAAAACGTGTTTTATGTCTCGCACTGGTACCATTGCACCCTGCCTTCAAGGCAGTCTGTATGCACTGCACTTCCCGAGTGCAGTAGGTGCACTGTATACTAAATTCACAGTGTGACAGGTGCGGTGGTCAGGGAAGGTTAACTTTACCTTCAGACTTTGGTTTTTTCCTCACTGTTTTCAGTCCTATTCAGGATTTTTGCTGCCTGTGGTCAATGTATTTCTGTGAAAACCCCCTTCTCTTACATTATTCCGCTTCCATAGTGCAAAGAACTGTAAGTGTTTTTATGTATTGTGCGCCATTTTAAGTTCTCTTTTGCAAAAAATTAGCATAGTCGAATTATCGTTTCTTGATCTGAAAGTGTCGTAGCTGTCATTTTCAGTCATAGAAGACAATCCCCTTGTTTATGATAGTCGATTATACAGTTACTATTGCATATGATTTGAATTAGTAGTTTTTAAAGTGTTGAAAATGAATTTTCATTTCGAAATTGCAAAGTGTCTCTCTTACCTTCACTTCATTTTGAAAAGAAATTTGTTGAGTATGGTCGCGTTGAAAATAATTCAGCTTTGCACATAGCTTTCTTATCATCATTCGTACATTAAGAAGGTTGAAAACAAATACATGCATGTGCATTTTCATTTTGACTGCTTGGTTTGATTTAGGACAATGCATTTAGCATGTGCTCTGTGCTCTTTGCTGAAAGATTCTTAACTTTCTTTCATTAGTAGCTAGGGTTTTCATTGTCAAAAGAAGATTAAACGTTTGTTTATCATCTTAGACTGCATTTTAGGAATTGTATACACATCACCTGGTGAACCCGAAAGGAAAATTTTTAAGCAAGATCAACTTAAAATAAATTTAATGAATCTAACAACACTTTGGAACCTAACAGACAACATCTAAAAGTCTATGCTAGAGACGTATTCTGGCGTCGTAAAACCTGGTAACTGTTGTTTTCATTGTTGGTTGGGTGATTCCTCCACTCTGAGACGACAAGTGCCGGTACGGCCTTGTGCTCCCATGTACCGTCAAGTATATTTTGGGAGACCACAATAGGTTGCATCCTTTATCCTTAGGAAGCCGTGTCTGCCACCCTATTGATCGCAATGCACTTAACACAACATTCAAGAAGATTGACTACCGTACCATAAAAAGTATTCTATAGTTTTGCGATTGGATTGGTAATCCTCTCTGCCTAGATCTGCAGAGAAGTCCATTTTGCTCCTTTTCAGACTCCTTAAAGGAAAAGTTCCTCTAAGCACCTATCACTTCAGGCTCAATAAAAATAGAAGGTGACTAGAGTCATCTTTTGGTTTTTCTCGACTCTTTAAAATTGAAAAAAAAAGTTGTGTCAAAGCGTCTAAAATTTATTTTAATCGGAATAACATCACAAATTACCTCGTTGGTCTTTAAGTTGAGAAAATGGAGTCTACCAACCAAGGATTTCCCCTTGGAGGAAATCCTAGTCCTTTCTCCTCTTGGGGAGATGTTGGTGCACCCCATATGAGCACATAGTCACTTCCAAGGTTGACAATTGGTTTCCTGTCTGGCTCTTCTATACCTCTTGTTACACAGTAATTTGTCACTGTTTGTCACCGTCCCTATTATCCCTCTCCTGCACCTTGAAGGACACATTCCGGGACTTGTGAGAAGTGACAAGACTTGAAACCACTTGCATCATTCACCTCTGAACATGAGCTTCATATGCCCTGAAGACATCTCCTACAACTTGCCCTTAAAAATAGCCCTCTTTACATTAGCGCTGGGCCACTGTGTTCTTCCCGCGCTAATGGCGAAAATCCTATAAAAGGGGCATGCCATTAGCGCTCTGTCCCAGAGTCGCAATCGCGCCAACCTTTTTGGGCAAAGTTTTTAACCAATCAACCTCCGAAAGTTCTACCCAACTGTTTCACCAACTGAATCTATGTTAAGTGAAGATGGTTTGGCTTCGAATCTCCTTGAATGGGAAGTAGTTTGCCACCATTCCGTAGAAGTTTCCAAGTGATGAAGCCAAATCCATTATTGTTGTGATTGATCTTATCCCTTCCTTTTCATCTATAAAAGCTTGTCTCCATGACTTGAGCAAGCTAGTTCTAGTTCTAGTTGCTAGTGGCAGTAGTAATTATATTTGTACTGAAAGGAAGATATCAAGAGATTAGAGTTGCAAGAGCCTTCTTTGTGTCCATAAGGCTTAACCTAAGTAAGGAGATCGTTTTACCAAAGAGAGAGAGGCTTGTCCCTCATCCCTTCAAGCTTTGCAAGACTTGCGTAGCTAAGCACCCAACCAAAGGAGGACTTGACGTCAGGACACTGGTTGTATTCTACTTTATTGATTATTAATAATAGATGACTATCATTATGGTTCCATTTTCATTGTTGTAATGATTAATGTTGAATTATGTCCTTCCTGACTGATGTATAATTGCATATATTAGATTTCACGCTTGTGTTTGTGTTCTCTTTGTGTGAAGGTGTCCATTCACGGGGATAGTGGAGGACTGTGACCAGCCAAGGCAAAGGAGCGTGGGCTACGTCTCTTCTACGAACAAAAGCATTGGAATCCAAGTAGGTCTTCATCACCTACCTTTTATTTGCAATTAGGAACTTGTGTGATAGCATTGTTTGATTTTTTCTAGACCCGTTCTGGGCTAGTAGGGATCGCCTCTATCCGTAGAGGGGATTTACCTCTCCGACAATTTGGCGACTCCACTAGGGAGTTTAGCTTGTTGTTTAATTTGTAAACTTAGACGCAGCCTGAAGCATAGCCAGATAGCCTTCGAAACACTACTGCTTTGCATTAGTGAAGTAGATCAAAGCCGCTTCAGTCAATCTCCGGTTTGGTTTACGGACTGAACAATTTGGAGTTTGTCTTGCCTCTTTGGTTTTCTCTTATTTGCTTGCTTGGATAGCTTTTTGGATTGAATTTCTTGCTGCCTCTTGCTTCTTGACTTGCCTAGATACTGTAAACCGAGCTTTAGACTGCTTGTTTTTCTTTTTGATTTGGAAAACTTTATTAGCGCGGTTTTCCCTCTGACAGTCGCGCTAGTGGCCCTTGTTGCTAGCTGACAACTCGCACCAATCCCTGTTTAGCGTGAGTTACAGCCTGACAGTCGCGCCAGGCCTCTTAGATTTTTGAGTTCACCGGTTTGCCTGCCTTCTGAGCTTGGATTTGCATTTTGCCACATCTTTTTCAATTAATGGAGTGTGTTTGATCCTTTCCTGACTGGTTCTTAACCCCTATCCTTCAGGTGTTTGCCTCTTTCTATCGATTTCACACCATAACCCTAGGGCATCTAATGGTCATGTGTGTCGAGCCTTCCGTAGGAGTTTTGGGTTCCTTGATTGTCTAGTCAACTTTGCGATTGCTTTCTGCACTTGTTCAGTGATTGTTGAAGTGTTTTTGGTTGATTTCCGAGTGACTTGATTCTTTCTTGCTTAGATTTCATTTTGGCCTTGTTTGAGCTTAGATCGCATAGCTCGCAGAAGCCTTTGACTTCCTTTTGCTTTGATGAAATGTTTTGGTGTCTTTGGATTTCATTGTGTTCTCATTGAGTGAATTTGTCTCTTTTACTCAGTGTTATTGTCTTTCAAAATTCATTCTAGTGCATTGTGCCTTTGAAAAAGAAATCAAACAAATCACTTTTGCATTCATTAGTTGATGGAATAGAACTTTTCGTTGATTTGTATACTTGAAAGAAAAAGTTTTATTTATTTTCCATTAGCTACATTAGGGTGTTTGATTGATTGTGCTCATTTTGTTTGATTGAAAATTCTTAACCCTCTCATAGTTAGTAGTCATCGAACGAAATGGTATTCTTTGGCATATAGCTTGCGTCTAGGCAATTGTGAAAGATCACATACGGTAGGACCTGAAATCGAAACTTAACTAAATATCAACCATAAAATAAACTAAATAAACTTAAAAACGCATTGGAACCTAACGCAAACATCTAGAGGTCTAGGCTAGAGATGTGCTCCGACGTCGTTAAACCTAGTCACTTTTGTTTTCACTCAAGGTTGGGTGATTCCTCCTTTTGTGACTCAACTGTGGTCTAGTACGGACTTGTGCTCCCACGTACCGTTGCGTATATATGGGGAGACTCCACTAGGTTATCATCCTTGATCCATAGGAAGCCGTGTCTGCCACCTTACAGCTCGTAATGCACCGAACACAACATTCGGGAAGATTGATTGTCGTACGGAAAGTCCTTGGCTATCATATGATCGCTAAGGTGTATATGCAGTTTTATGGATTGTCTGGTTAACCCTTTGCCTAGTTTCTCCAGAGTAGTCACTTTTGATCCTTTTCAGACTCTTTAAAAGAAAAGGCTCACTTGAGCAGTTTGTCACTTCGGGCTCACAAAACATTTGAAGGCGACTAGAGTCACCTTTTTGTCCTTTTCTCGACTCTTAAAACATGAAAAGATCAAGTTCAGTTCCTTTGTCTTAAAATTTATTTGGCCGTGTTCACATTTACCCGGTTAGGTCTTGTTCACGTTAGCTTGAGTAGGTTTCTTTTTCATTCTTGATGGCAACTTTTTTGGGGTTCACCAACCCAAGTTCCCCCCTAACGGGAATCCTGGTCATTTCCCTTCTCTCGGGAATGTTGGTGCTCCTTACATGGCAACGTTGTCCCTCCCAGGGTTAACTGTTGGGTTGCATGTTTGGTTGTTCTCAACCACTCTTGTCCCCGCCGTCTCACCTACTGATCAATCAGTCCCTCCACCTGAAAAACCTCATGTTGATTCTAAGGTGGACCTCTCCCCTTCTACGCCCACTTCTACGTCCTCATCTTCTACTTCGCTTGGTGAAAGTCTTGATTTGAGTAACCAGGTGGCTAAGAAGAAGAAGAAGAAGACGAAGAAGAAGAAGGCTCTCAAAGGAGAGGCTAAAAGTGCAGCTACCCCTTGAGTACACCTAAAGTTGGGCCACATTATGCTCCTCCGCGGAAGGTCAATTTTCCTTGTAGGTTGTGCAAGGATGACCACCTTCTTCGCGATTGTCCTGGCATTCCTAGGGTCTTAGAAGTATGGTCCCGAGATCCAGCCTGCCCCTCATCGCCCTCTGAATCTCACGGCAATGCTACCCTATCAGTTGGGAATAGTAAAGGAAAAGGGAAGATTTGAATCCCTTGCAAACTTTGTGATGGCAATCATCCCCTTCACCTTTTTCCGCTCATGGATAAAGCCCCCGATGTCTTGGAAAGTCTTGCGGCTCCCTCACCCCAACTCCCCGTTGGATATCAACGTCTTTCTGCAGCTGCAGATCATCCTCCTGCTGACAACGAGACTTGTTCAAATTCCTCTCTTGTCCAGCCTCCTCTTCCTGAACCTGGCTCTGCCCAGCCTGTTCCAGACCAACTATTGGTTGGAAAGAGTGTCGAATTGAGTTCACCACCTGATCACTCTATTTTGGAAGGGCGTAATTCCCATGTTCTTTCGTCTCCTCAGATTCCCCTGAGTTCGGAAATGACTCTCCTATCCCAGCTGCTTCCGAAAGTCCCTCTTCGGTTCCTATAGAGCATGAGGGCGATCATACGATTCCGCCACCAAGTAGTTTGGCCATCTCCTTTGATTGGAGTCACCTGACCGCTTTCCGCCTTCCATCCCATGTGCCTTTCCAGATTACGGTACTTGCCTGTGATAAGGCAGTAACTGGCACTGTTCTGGATGAAGGTGCGTCGGTCAGTCTTATGCCGTACACTACTTGGCAAGCTTTAGGTTCCCCGCAGCTCGAGCTAGTCACGCAGAATCTGTTGGCTTTCGATGAAGGAGCCTGTCCATCTCTAGGAGTCCTCCCGAAGTTCCCTATTACTTTGGGAGGTAAAACTGTCTATATCGACGTGTTGGTTACCAAAGGTGTTTTAGATTTCAGTCTTCTCCTTGGTCGTGACTATGCTTATGCTATGGGGGCCCTTGTCTCTTCGCTTTTCCGTGTGGTTTGCTTTCCACACGATGGAAGAATGGTGACTATCGATCAATTGTCATTCGTTAGTCCCCCGATGCCTCCTACGCAGTTGTCATCCCCTCCTAGTTTTTATCCACCAGTTGTATCTGCCCCCCGCAAATCAACTACGTGGCCACCTATCCCATACCTGTATCTAGAAATGCCGCCGTCGTGCATAGTGTCCTGGGGGCATTGGGTCCTGACTTCTGAGATCTTGACCTCCCACCGGGAGAGCCACTCTTGGGAGCCCCAACTTCCTGTTCATTATAATGAAGTTCGGGCGGAGCATAGTTCGCTTTCCTGTGTCAAGCTCCTTAAAAAAATGAAATTAGGTGTATCTAGGATAGTTTGTTCCTGTGTCAACCTCGTTAAAAAATGAACCACTGATCTCGGAGCATAGTTCACTTTCCTATGTCAAGCTCCTTAAAAAATGAAACTAGGTCTAGTCAGAGCATAGTTCCTTGTCTTAAGTCAAGCTCGTTAAAAAAATGAATCACGGATTTTCGAGCATAGTTCCTGATCTTGTGTAAACATGAAACCAAATCCAAGCAGAGTTCTCCATGGTTCAAGCTTGTGTAAAAATGAACCCATACCCGTGTCACCTTTAAGCTCTTTTCTGACCGTTTAAAGATGAAAAGGTTGCCGAGTATTTTTCCCTTTTTAACTCGTTAAAGAGAATAAAAATGGAGGTCCTCTTTCAGCTCTTTTTTGACCGTTTAAAGATGAAAATATTGCCGAGTTATTCCTCTTGACTCGCTAAATGTAAATGAGAGGCGGTCGTCTTTAAACTCTTTTCTGACTGTTTAAAAATGAAAAGATTGTCGGACCCTTGTCGTTTCCAGTTCGTTAACGGTCACGAAGCGACGTGGTTTTGATCACTTTTTTACTTTTTCAGATTAGAGTCACTACTTATGAAAAGTACTCCTCGGTCATAATGATCGGGTGGTTCTTTCGAGCATGGTTTTATACTTTTTCGGGCTCGAGAGACACAACCTTACGAAAAAGGACACCCCTGGAGTTTCCTTTTTGCTGTCTTTTCAAACTCTCTAAACATGAAAAGACATCGAGTTTTTCCTTTGTCAGACTCGTTAAAAAATGAGCCACGGATCTCGGAGCATAGTTCACTTTCCTATGTCAAGCTCCTTAAAAAATGAAACTAGGTCTAGTCGGAGCATAGTTCCTTGTCTTGAGTCAAGCTCGTTAAAAAAATGAATCATGAATTTTCGAGCATAGTTCCTGATCTTGTGTCAAGCTCGTTAAAAAATGAAACAAGGGTTATGAGGATAGTTCTTTTACTGTGTCAACCTCACTAAAAAATGAAACCACCCCCTTTCCAAATCGAGTCTTTTGATTCAGATCTCGTAAAATACAAGTCGAGTCTTTCCACGATCTCGAAAGTGAACCTTCATTCCATCCACTTTGTTAAATGCAATGAAGCTTGGGGGGCATGTACCTCATTTTGCGTCATTATGTTGGGGGCATGCGAACTTATAACAAGCATAGTTTTTCGTTTCAAGCTTGTGTAAACATGAAACCGAATCCAAGCAGAGTTCTCCATGGTTCAAGCTTGTGTAAAAATGAACCCATACCCGAGTCACCTTTAAGCTCTTTTCTGACCATTTAAAGATGAAAAGATTGCCGAGTATTTTTCCCTTTTTAACTCGTTAAAGAGAATAAAAATGGAGGTCTTCTTTCAACTCTTTTCTGACCGTTTAAAGATGAAAAGATTGCCGAGTTATTACTCTCGACTCGCTAAATGTAAATGAGAGGCAGTCGTCTTTAAACTCTTTTCTGACTGTTTAAAAACGAAAAGATCGTCGGACCCTTGTCATTTCCATTTCGTTAATGGTCACGAAGCGACGTGGTTTTGATCACTTTTTTACTTTTTCAGATCAGAGTCACTACTTATGAAAAGTACTCCTCGGTCATAATGATCGGGTGGTTCTTTCGAGCATGGTTTTATACTTTTTTGGGCTCGAGAGACACAACCTTACGAAAAAGGACACCCCTGGAGTTTCCTTTTTGCTGTCTTTTCAAACTCTCTAAACATGAAAAGACGCCAAGTTTTTCTTTTGTCAGAGTCGTTAAAACTTTAATGACATTGGATTTTGTTGTAATGACACCATTAAAGCATATGCTATCCCCGTCAAGCTTGCCATCCAAAAATAATCGGGGTACTCGCCAGAAATGGTGGGGGAATAAAGGAACCGTAATCATCGTCGTCGGCAGTATGTCGCTCTTGAACATGGCACTTATCTGCATTCGTGTCTGGGTGGGGACATCTCATCTCGTTTCACACTTTCCTCCATGGGTTTGGGTTATCCTATTTGACGATTCATCTGCTCATCATCTTGTCGTCATGACCCCTGATCATTTGACATCAAATATTGCCAAATCCGTTGTTGTGCCACCGATATGTTCAAGAGAAGTTGACCTCTACAGAATACTCAACCTCCCTCCGATATCTCACACAAAACATGTTATCCCTCTTTGTCTCATGTCGATGATGTGGGAAACATTATGGCCCACCTTCGATCAAGATCACTTCCTGTCAACTTCAGCTCATTATCTAGGAAGATGACCTAGACACTCCCTTCAGGTGCCTTAGGGCCTGCATGCCTCAATGGCAGGTTCTTCATGTTTGACACGAGGTTTTCATTATGGGCCTCCAATCGAATGATTCTATGGGTGTTCGATGCCGGCTCATTGATTCACACGTTGTGGATTGTACCTATAGTACCTTAAGGACCATCGTCCTTATTGGTGGTACCTCTCGCGTCTGTTAACAATTTTCATCATTTAATGGTAATCAGACGATGTTATTGCATGTTCGACTTTGACTCCTTTATTCACGTGCTTGAACTTGTACTGTGTTCGGGTCGAGTTGGAGCGGAAGACCCCAGATTGTGTATATTGAGATCTGGGTTGCATTTTGTGGATTATTGTAATCATTACATGACTCATTTATTGGATAGCTGCGACCATACCTGAGTCCATTCATAGATCCTCATCGGATGGCTACGTCCATACCTGAGATCCTGTTTTTATATACTCTGTTATAGATGGATGCGCCCATACCACATATATCATGTACTCGAGATATCAGTTGTACTTCTTTTTCGTAGGTTCTCCAGTGGTAGTGTTTTCAGTCACACATGTTCTTGTAAAGCACTTCACCCCTCTCTCTCTTGGGCCTCATGCTTTAGGGGGCATCTGTTACACAGTAATTTGTCACTGTTTGTCATCGTCCCTATTACCCCTCTCCTGCACCTTGGAGGACACATTCCGGGACTTGTCAGAAGTGACAAGACTTGAAACCACTTGCATCATTCACCTCTGAACATGAGCTTCATATGCCCTGAAGACATCTCCTGCAGCTTGCCCTTAAAAATAGCCCTTAAAAAGGACACCCCTGGAGTTTCCTTTTTGCTGTATTTTCAAACTCTCTAAACATGAAAAGACGCCGAGTTTTTCCTTTGTCAGACTCGTTAAAACTTTAATGACATTGGATTTTGTCGTAATGACACCATTCAAGCATATGCTATCCCCGTCAAGCTTGCCATCAAAAAATAATCGGGGTACTCGCCAGAAATGGTGGGGGAATAAAGGAACCGTAATCGTCGTCATCGGCAGTATGTCACTGTTGAACATGGTGCTTATGTACATTCGTGTCTGGGTGGGGACATCTCATCTCATTTCACACTTGCCTCCATGGGTTTGGGTTATCCTATTTGACCATTCATCTACTCATCGTCTTGTCGTCATGATCCCTGATCATTTGACATCAAATATTGCCAAATCCGCTGTTGTGCCGCCGATATGTTCAAGAGAAGTTGACCTCTGCAGAATACTCAACATCCCTTCGATATCTCACAGAAAACATGTTATCCCTCTCTGTCTCGTGTCGATGATGTGGGAAACATTATGGCCCACCTTCGATCAAGATCACTTCCTGTCGACTTCAGCTCATTATCCAAGAAGATGACCTAGAGACTCCCTTCAGGTGCCTTAGGGCCTACATGCCTCAATGGCAGGTTCTTTGTGTTCGACACAAGGTTTTCATTATGGGCCTCCAATCGAATGATTCTATGGGTGTTCGATGCTGGCTCATTGATTCACACGCCGTGGATTGTACCTATAGTACCTTGAGGACCATCGTCCTTATTGGGGGTACCTCTTGCGTCTGTTAACAATTTTCATCATTGACTGGTAATCAGACGATGTTCTTGCATGTTTGACTTCGACTCCTGTATTCACATGCTTGAACTTGTACTGTGCTGAGGTCGAGTTGGAGCGCAAGACCCCGGATTGTGTATATTGAGATACAGGTTGTGTTTTGTGGATTATTGTAATCATTACATGACTCATTTATTGGATGGCTGCGACCATACCTGAGTCCATTCATAGATCCTCATCGGATTGCTGCGTCCATACCTGGGATCCCGTTTTTATATACTCTGTTACGGATGGCTGCACCCATACCACATATATCATGTACTCGAGATATCAGTTGTACTTCTTTTTCGCAGGTTCTCCGGCGGCAGTGTTTTCAGTCACACATGTTCTTGTAAAGCACTTCACCCCTCTCTCTCTCAGGCCTCATGCTTTAGGGGGCATCTGTTACACAGTAATTTGTCACCATTTGTCACCGTCCCTATTACCCCTCTCCTGCACCTTGGAGGACACATTTCGGGACTTGTGAGAAGTGACAAGACTTGAAACCACTTGCATCATTCACATCTGAACATGAGCTTCATATGCCCTGAAGACATCTCCTGCAGCTTGCCCTTAAAAATAGCCCTTTTTACATAAGCGCTGGGTCACTGTGTTCTTCTCGTGCCAATGGGGAAAATCCTATAAAAGGGGCGCGCCATTAGCGCTCTGTCCCAGAGTCGCAATCGCGCCAACCTT
>APFE030888149.1:119403-147306 GCA_000404065.3 Pinus taeda | reverse complement strand
GTTTGGCTTCGAATCTCCTTGAATGGGAAGCTGTTTGCCACCATTCCATAGACGTTTCCAAGTGATGAAGCCAAATCCATTATTGTTGTGATTGATCTTATCCCTTCCTTTTCATCTATAAAATCTTGTCTCCATGACTTGAGCAAGCTAGTTCTAGTTCTAGTTGCTAGTGGCAGTAGTAATTATACTTGTGCTAAAAGGAAGATATCAAGAGATTAGAGTTGCAAGAGTCTTCTTTGTGTCCATAAGGCTTAACCTAAGTAAGGAGATCTTGTCACCAAAGAGAGAGAGGCTTGTCCCTCATCCCTTCAAGCTTTTCAAGACTTGCGTAGCTGAGCACCCAACCAAAGGAGGACTTGACATCACGACGCTGGTTGTATTCTCCTTTGTTGATTATTAATAATAGATGACTATCATTATGGTTCCATTTTCATTGTTGTAATGATTAATGTTGAATTATGTCCTTCCTGACTGATGTATAATTGCATATATTAGATTTTACGCTTGTGTTTGTGTTGTTCTCTTTGTGTGCAGGTGTCCATTCACGCGGATAGTGGAGGACTGTGACCGGCCAAGGCAAAGGAGAGTGGGCTACGTCTCTTCTATGAATGAAAGCGTTGGAATCCAAGTAGGTCTTCATCACCTACCTTTTATTTGCAATTAGGTACTTGCGTGATAGCATTGTTTGATTGTTGCTAGACCTGTTCTGGGCTAGTAGGGATCGCCTCTATCCGTAGAGGGGATTTACCTCTCCAACACCTCTGTCATTCAGAATCATATAATTCTTGAACAGTAAAGTCAACAACTAGATGACACTAGAGTTTCCTCCCAACCTTCTACTTCGTCTGATTCTCCCTCTCCTCCTTCCTCTTCGCTTGATAAAGCTAATAAAGCTAAAAATCAAGTAACTGAGACAAAGAAGAAGTAGAAAGGAAAAAAGGAAAAGAAGAAAAAGGAACCAAAATCGAAAGGGGGCAACCAAGCGTCATCTAGCGAAATTCCTCACACCACACTGTCTAAACCTAAATATGCATGTGTCATTTTCAATGGAGACCACTATCACCGAGATTGTCCCTGCATCCCTCAGATCTTAAGGGACTAGTCTCCTTGTTTGCACAATCCGGTGTCATCAACCTCTGGTGATCATGTTGAATGCACACCATCAACCAGTGAAAGGGAAGGTCCTGGACAAAAAAGGAATCCCAGATTTCCTTGTAAATTGTGTGAAGGCAATAACGCCGTCCACCATTGTCCCTTCCTTGATGAAGCCAAAAGAGTTTTGGATGACCGTCCTGCTTCACCGTTACGACTTCCTCCTGGATATAAAAAACTCTTGCCAAGTCCTCCACTGGTTGAAAATTTGGCTGGCCTGTCATTGTGGTCGGCCGAAACATCTATCATTGAAAATGAACCCTCTAAATCCATACCAGATGAAAGTCAAAAGGTCGAGATGGTAGTTGACCCGGTCTTGCCTTAAGAGTGTTCATCTTTGAATGATACCGTCACTGAAGAGAAAGAGAACGACACCGTTCAAATTCTTTTCATAAACACAGACTTCGATGAACTTGGGGGCAGTCCACCCGTTCCTTTATCACAGGAAGGAAGTTCATCAGAGTCATATCCGACCAGTTAGTGTACCATTCAGAATCATTGTACAAGCTTATACAATGGTCATGGCTGGTACCATCATTGATGAAGGGGCTTCTGTGAGTATCCTTTCGTCAACTGCTTGGAAAGCGCTTGGTTCGTTATTGCTTTTGCCTGAAATGAGAAATCTGACAGCCTTCGACAACGGAACTAGTCGACCTTTAGGGATCCTTCCAAATGTGCCCATTACTTTGAGAAGGAAAACCATTCACATGAATGTAATGGTAGCTCAAGGACCCTTGGATTATAATATACTCCTTGGACGCGACTATATTTATTGTATGGGAGCCATCGTCTCCTCACTCTTTAGAGTAATGTGTTTTCCGCACGAAGGCAGAATGGTCAAGCTCGTAGACCAAATGTCATTCCTTGGTTCACACATCAAAAATAGTCAAATGCCATCCCTAAATGGTCTTTTCACGCAAGGAATGTCTCATCGATCTCCAGTCCGTCTACCTGATGACTGCGAGTGATTCAAGAGAATGTGACTGAAACCCAGGGGACATGCACCCTGGTCTGTTTTGGGAGGAAAACCTTGGGTATAGAGTGGGTTTCCACAGGGGATATATGACTAGTCTGACACACCTGTCCTCACAAGAAAATGAGATTAGGCTGGAATAAGATACCTTCGTTAAGGTTATGCTGAGTGGCATGCCTTTGCACCACTCCCCTTTGTCTATTTTGGTAGACATTGCCATGAAAGCATTCGGTCTGCTTTGTGGGGAACTTTCATGGTAACCTGGAAATTTTTTGCTATACCTGGGGGGCATGCAAACCTTTCCACATGCAAACGAAGAACGACTATTTATTTTTTAAATTTGTAGGACCTCTAACCCTTTAAACCCATAAGGCTGGTCATTTCCTAGCTTGCATAAAGAAAGGATTAGAGGCAAAGCTTCAAAAGGTGCAAGCCTCTTCAAAATGGTACCTTGAATGAGACATCCTTATCATACAATTGGTGAGCAGTGTTACCACAGGGTTCAAGCTCGTTAAAAAATAAACCCCCCACGAGCAGTTTTAGCACATAGTTCAAGCTCGTTAAAAAATAAACATAAGTCATGAGCAAATGTTTCCCCCAGCGTTTAAGCTCATTAAAAAAGGAATCGATAAATAACCATTGTGAATGCCTTATCACCAGCTTTTGAGCCTTGGTCGTGTTCTCATCATCACCTCCACTGTATTTTTAGCCGATCATTCACCCCCATATGATTGTTTACCCCTTCAAGGAACATCTGTGAAGAGTGATTCTATTAGCCATCCTTGTGACACTGCCATGATTGGATAATTCCAAATATTACCTGGAATCAGTTGCTACCTGAAACCATCACTCGTTCCTCGAAAATGAGTTGCCTTTAAGCTATTTTCAACTGACTCATAAAATATGAAAATATTTCCAAGCGATTGGCCTCTCCGGCTCGTTAAATTCATCGGAAGTGCTATCCCTCCCTAGATTTTAATATTTTTGGACCTGAGGGATTATTACACAAAAATATCGAGTGCTTGTCCTGTTCGGCTCGTTAAAACTATAAAAAATTCATCCCTTTTGTATTATTTTATGCTTTTTCAGACTTAAGGGATTACATGACGAAAAATAATCGTTGGAGTCACCTTTCCATTCCTTTCAGACTATCTAAAATTGAAAGGGACCGAGTTATATTTGTCGTTAAACTCGTTAAAACCAAATAGCGACAAACTTGTCCAAATGGACGAGAACGAGTTTCACTGTCGCTAGGCTCGCCAAAATATAGCAACAGGTTCACCCGAAGGGTAGATTATAGAACAAGCATATGTTATCCCCCTCAAGCTTGGCAAAAATAAAGAGGTATTGGTCAACAATGACTGAGGAAAATTGGGAAGAAAACTTGAAAAAGCTTTATCGGTAGCAAGTCACTCTTGAACATGACACTTTCCTTTCGTATCCATGCCAGGTTAGGTTGTTCCATTCACTGGTCGTCACCATTGGTCCATCACACCATCCATATTTGGGGTTAACGCTACCAATCCATCGTCAGTGTCGCTGATATGTTCAAGAGAAGTCATTCAGACAATTCACCTATGTCTCACCCACTACAATACATTCATGCTCCATTCCTTCATGACTGCCACCCTGAACCCATTATCGTCATATTTTTTTCACCTCCAAAATCATTTGCTTCATTCCATGTCATTGATGTGGGATTCATTAAGGCCCTCCTGCGATGGGTCACTTCTTGTCTACATCATCTCATTATCCAAGAAGTTGACTCAGGAACAATCCTTTAAGTACTTTGAAGCTTGCATGCCTCAATGGCAAGTTTTCACTTTCGGCGACAGGTTTACATCAATGGCCTTCGACCAAGAGATTCTACGTGGTGTTCGATGCCAAGTTATTTTTCACACCATGTGAATTGTACTGTAGTACCTTGAGGGTCATTGTCATTATTCGTGATTCCTCTCGTGCCTATTAGCAGCTTACATCATTGGCTGGTAATCAGGCGATGTCTTTCTATGTTCGACTCCAAAACATTTTTTCACATGGATTGACTTGTACTTCGAGTGAAGATTGAACGAGTTTTGAAGACCCCAGATCTAGTTTCATCCATCCGGGCTGTGATATATTCAGGAATATAAAGAGATCAAGTGTACATCTTTGCCAAACAGATGATCATCCAAATCAAAGGATGATGAGTCAAAATCATCAGTCTACCACACAGACGATTGTCTGTCCTATGTACATGAAAATGAATCTATAAAGCTGATCATGGGAATGCCCGCCTCAGCTAGATCATGAAAAAATGTTGTCAAAATAATGTATTGTATTTTATCTTATCACAGGTCACCTCCCAGCTCGAAAAAACTTCAAATCCTCATAGTAAAGCATTTCACCAGACATCAAAAAGATTAACGACCTCATGCTTTAAGGGGCAACTGTTATAGACATTTTTGGGCACTTCAACCCCAATCATAAATGTCCAAAAACTGAGGGCTCCTAAGTCCCTAAAAGTGTTGCTTCACTGCCTAAAGGAACAAGGTCAGCTGATTACATCATCTCCCAGAAGTTCTCCACTAAAAACTGCTCATGAATGGTCAAAACTGGACCATACTGAAAACCCAGTGCAGAGGGTGTGATGCATATCACCTTCCCAGTGTATAAGGCATGATGCATATTGAATGGATCCTTTGTAGGGTGCGATGGTTGGGAATGGACAAATGGCAGGGACAAAATGCGAGGTGGAAGATCATGGAATCTTCCAGAAGCTTGCCCTCTGACACTTGCCTCTCTGTTTTCGACCAGGGATGAGTAAGAGATCACCATTCTCCAAGTGGAAGTAGGAACTATCAGAGAGAGGAAACTAATAAAAAACCCAAAGATGACTCACACCCCTACAAAAATCTATATATGGATCTCTCATCACAGAGATCCAAAGGTTGGAATCTTGTATCTTATAGAGAAGTGTTGTTGTTTTTCTGGTGTATATTCATAGTGTTGGGTGATCTAAGATTTACTTGAGGTGAAGAAGGGCTTTCTAGCTGGAGGATGATGTTGGGTCAAAACATATGGTTGTAATCCTCTTGCTACATTTCATCTTAATAAAGCTATTCAAGTTTTCCTTCATATTCTTGTATGTTTACTTATACATGCATTTGTATGGTTAACAAACATCTAGTCTTGTGTTATTTATGAATATAGATCTTTGTTCTTTGATAGTAGTATGTTGTTGTGATTCCACAGGTGCTCTTTGATTGGGCAGATGAAGAAGTAGCGGTGAAGCTCTATCAGGAAAGGGAGGAATCAAACAAGGAAATCAAGTGCAAGACTAAGGTTGGTCTCCTTGGTTCCACTCTTATATATTTTCATAAAGGAAAACGAAAGTATACTTTACTTGTTTGTTTCTAAGATAGCTACCAGTCTTAGTGGGAATAGTAGCATCCGAGTGGACACTATTCCCGATAACATGGAGGACATTAGTCACATGGAGGAGAAGCTCAAGGAGATGCGCAGAGAAATAAGAAGATTGAGAGACATAGAGGCCATAATGAAAAATCAGTTAGAGACAGAAAATGCATGGTTGAAAAGACAACTGCAAGAAAGAGAGAATCAATTGGCATCCATGGCCAGTCTCTCTTTGGAAGCAATCCAGTACAGGATGCCATCTAAATCCTATAATCTATACCTTAAGGAACAGTGGATATAGTTCCAAATCGAGACCCTAGCATAGAGAGGCGCTATGCCATTTTAGGGTTATAAACAGTTCATTGATCTTTATGGTCAAAGTACATTGGAAGATAGGGCCAAGATTTCTGAGTTTTATCTTCATAACATGGACTTAACAGACATGAATGTATGGGACCCTAATGCCAAGCTAGGAGATTTACAGTTGATGGATTTGGCATCATGAATGAACCATGAGGAATAAGGGGTTGCAGAAATGAAGAAGATATTGGCAAGAGAACAAATAGAGCCTCTTATGATCAGAGTTGAGCAGTCCAATCCAATGGCCCTCATCAGTACACATAATTTAATTGCAAATGATCCTCAGCTTGCACCCAAGTATCTTACTGCCCAAGAACAAGCAATTACACATTTTGAGGACATTTTCAGGTTGTTAGGGGATGAAAACATGCAAGCTTGCTTGAGGAGATGGAACGCATTGCCATATAGTTTAAAGATAAGAGAGTACCACTCTCCTCAAAATATGAGAGAAGCAATGAACATGACACCCATGTACAATAAATCTATTCAAAGGCTCAAAGTGAATTGGATTGGCTTGAGACTCAGTCCACCACTGCGCTTAGGGATGCTAGAAGGAAGGAAGGAAGAAGAAGAAAGGAGGTAGTGGGAGGAGGTAGGAAAGAAGGCAGGTTTTGATGCATAAAAAGAGGAAACCACAATAGAGGCATGGGATGTCAGGGAGGCCACTAGAGCTATGAAAGACATGGATATTGATTGAGTTTCTCAGAGGATGATAAACAATTTCAGTAGGGGGGTGATTATGAGCATCATCATTGGGTAATTATATGGGCTTTAATTCACCTCCTAGCTTAGCCAAACCAAATATTCTCACAACTTATTACATGTATTGATTATATTTTTTTTAATGAGATGAGTTAAAGTGAGATATTATGCCTAGTGAACTAATATCCATTGAATGCAGGTTTGGAAGAGAGAATCAAGGAATTTTGGTAAGACTAAGGTTTGAAACATGAATGGCACAAGGGAGAGAGATTGTAGGAGGTAAATCCTCCTCATTTACTCCTCCCCATTCGAAAATTCCTCCATTAATCCCACCAGATCAGAGTGAAAGTAGCCAAGTCATGAAGATCAGAAGGCAGTCGAGCAAGTGATAGACAAAGAGTTAGTTCATCACGAGTTTCAGAGCCGAGCCTCCCCAAATTTAAGGAAGTCGTTGGAGACTTCAATTGTATAAGTAGAGTGGCCTAGAGCCTCATTAGGATTCAAATTTTTGTTGTAAAAACTCTAGTGATTTTCGAGCTCCATACTTGTGGAAGAATTTGATGTCATTTTCTTTTTTGGTAATAAGAATGAGATTTTTCTTAATCCAACATCGAGATAAATCAGAGGGCTGAAGCTCTTGGGTTAGGGCCCAACCCTAGAAGCAAAGGATCCTCTTCTTGTATCTGTATTCTTATCTTAGTTTCATAGAATCATGGTTAAACTGTCTTTAGAAGTATTTCATTGCAAGTAGTGTAGATTTGACTAATTGTTTATTAGTTTGCTTCCATTTGTGCCTTACATCAGTAATAGGTTAGAAGGGATAAGTGAAGCACCACAAAGCTGTTAGTAGGTGTCCTGGCCTCACTTCTTCCTTCTAGGATCATGATTTGAGGAAAAGACCCTTATGCAACCCCAAAAAGACAGATTTTCTTTTCTTTGATAAGATTTAGAGTTTATTGTACTTGAACTAGCATTTGATCAATTTTGAAAGTGTAGGATTTCATTGCCATCTCTTCTATATTCATTCTTGTAGTAGATCTCATCCATGATTCCATTTTATTTAGAAATTTCCTCATGCATAAGGTAGACAGTTAGTTCGTTAAATGTTGCTTTTCTAATTCATGAGAATTCTTCTTGTTTACATGAATTTTTAGAAATTACACATGTTTGATGCAGAGTAGGTGCTTTAGAAGTAGAAAGAGATCTCATAGCAAGAAACCACCTCCCAACTTCATCCACCCATAAGCATTCCTTTTTTTCATCAAGACCTTCACCAATTTCATCATTTTACATAGAAATTCTCCCAAGCATGTTGAAGAAATCCAACCATCTCCTAAACTTGGTTTTAGGTTCTGAGTGATCCTAGGCCTTTTTCCACTCCATTCCACCCATCAACCACCTTCCCTAAGCCTTCCATCACCTCCAACACCCATCGTTTTTCTCTCGATTGTATCCTGTAGAAATACAAGGAATCCTGTAGGTTTCTAGTACGTCCTGTAGGTTTTCATGTAGTGGCCTGTTTTGAGGCCAAATTGAGGGGAAACCTCTAGGAAGCCACCTAAGGTCACCCAAGGGTCTTCCAAACCTTCCAACCATCTACCAGCATCCCTAAGCCACCTGCCATATCACCAAAAGAGATTAGCTTGCACACTTGATTTTTCATGAAAAGCATAAAAAGACAAAATAGATTTATTACAATCCTTTACATCCATAACAATGATGTTTGATGTTTTTAACTTCCATGCTTAGGACAATAGAATTTTTTTCATGTTAATTAGCATTATTCCAAAGCATAGCTCTTAGTAGTTAATTAGGAAATGGTGTGCCTTAGCATTGAATTTCAATCTTTTTCATTATTATAGTAAATCAGCTCTCTCTTAGAGTAGATTTCTATTTCTTTCATCAAGGAACCAAGCTTCTACTGAATCCATAGGAGTCTAGATTGAAACCTTAGTGGTATCTCACCAGCTAAACAATGACAAAAGGCAGAACCATCACTTTTACTTGTGTATACAACACCATCACCTCCAAGTTTGTACAAAACCCGGGTTGATAAAGTAAAGCTGGTAGCCCATGAGTTGCAACATTCTTGCTACCATATTGGTGCTCATCAACTACCTCTTCAGACAAGCGATTTGGCAAGTCTCTCAGTTCTATCGAATATGTACTAAATGCATTAACGATGGATGCGAATACAATTTGCCCACCTTTCTTGGTAAGTTTCGAAATCTTCAATTTCAGTGTACACAATTTCTTGGTTGATTCTGGTGCATCAGTGAACGTAATACTATTATCTATTGCCAAGAAAATCAATGCTAAATGGGACAAAACAAATATACAAATTATTCAGTTGGACATGACTCATGTCTAGACAATTGGTGAACTCAGAGACATGATCATCCACTTATCATCCGATGGAAGAGTCCACCAATGTATCAACATATGATTGCAGACATTTCAGAAGCATACAATGTGTTGTTGAGTAGAGACTGGCCTAGCAAGCTACAAGGGTAGTTTTCCACAAATTGGTCACACTTATGGATTTCGTATAGGGGCAGAAATAATCAGATCCAGGTAGAATTAGAGAGATATATGAAATACATTGTCACTCCCTTGAATGAACATAATGAATTGATGAATTTTACATAATTACTTTTCAACAATTGCTTCCCTAATACTCAATTGGGTGTTATCTTGAACAACCATCCCTAATTCCACTAGATACACATTTGGATCTATGTCCTTGTCCAACTAGTGATAATGATGTTTGTATAGTTAGCAGTAGTTGCCGGAGTACTACTGTAATTCCCAGTCCCTATACATATGATATTTGGACTCTGTGCTTCGATGGTTCCAAAACACAGGAGGGATTTGGAGTTGGTTGTGTTTTAATCGACCCGATGTAGAGAAAGTAGTTGAACTCTATCTGCTTGGAATTTTATTGTGGCAACAACACAACAAAGTATGAAGCACTCATCTTGGGCTTACAAAATGCCATTGACTGCAATGTTTCCATCGTAAAAGTGGTAGGTGAATCATAAATTTTGGTGCAACATGTTTGTAACACCATACATTGTGTGTCACCTCATCTTAGAAGTTATCAACAAGAGGTATGGCGTCTTATTTCACATTTCCAAGGTTTTAAAATTATTTTTGTGCCAAGAATGCGAACGTAGCTGCATATGCATTAGAAAATTCCGTTGCTAGGTTGTCACCATTGATGGATAATTTTTCTATTGAAATTATTTATAAGCCTTCCATCCCCAACAATATCACTAATTTACAAGTTTTTTATGATGGCCAATAGAATCCTATGCTTCATGGTGAACAAAGATTCATTTAAAGATGCAACAATCGATGAGGATGAGTACGACAAGGGATTTCAAGGTGCATCCAGTGCAAGTAAAGAAAAACTCATCCCCAAGGGTGTGGAATCATTGGAAAATTTGTATGACTTGCATAATCACATCTGAGGACTTGTTAATGCTGAGACCCACAGTTCCACATTGTTGCACTAGCAGATTAATTTGGGAATAGATAAGGACCTGAAATATGTCAATCTCGGTACTTGCTACACACCACAAGCGAGGCAAGCCTTTATCCTCTTATTCAAGCAGTACAGTGGTGTCTTTGCATGGATGTATGATGAGCTTAATACATATGACACACAAATCATCTAGCATGTGATACCGATCAAGGAAGGGGCCAAGCCATTGCTATAAGGATTAATGCACAGGTGGTTGTGGCTGGAATACCCTCAAGGATCTTCTCGAGATCTTTCGCAGATAGATTAGATTAACTGCAATTGGCACAAAGAAGCATATATATATCCATATTAATGTATGATAATCAAAGCATGAGGGAAGATATTACCTTAGATCTTGATGCAGTTTTGCTAGAGAACCCAATGTAACATAGCAGAAGACCTCTTTGCAAGATCCTAGATCAATACCTACATATAAACAAGAAAAGAAGTAATACTACAACATATAAACTATGATAATCAAGACAATAATATATAAATATATCTAATAACATGCATCTAAGCTACTAATAAACTATGGCATTTCATTAACATGTGACAAAACATGATATAAACACCATAGAGTATACAACACAACTACAGGTATATATTATTAATAGGAAAGGATGCTTACAACTATCTAGTGAATAAAGCTTCCCTTATTCTTCCAGCTCCTTTCTCTCTCTCTCTTCTTAACCTCTTGGTTAACAACTATATCTCATACAAAGTTTCGACAATTAGTTGGAAATCCTTCAACTCTTTGACCTCTTTCACAATGCCCAAGCCTCTAATATATAGAATGAGAGGCTTATCCTTGCCAACTCTCTCATGAGTTCCCTTTGACAAAAGCTAGGAAGTATCCTTTCTTTATTGCTCTTTCTCCTTCTATTAGACTTTGTTAGAAATGGAAATATCCTTATACAAGTCGAAGGTAGATGTTTCTTTCTTTTCGGGTTGACATTTGAGCAAAAAGTGGGATATTATTCAGTCAACACTTCTCATTTGACCTCCAGAATCTCACAAACGTTGACTAACGCTATCCCTAAGGTTACACATTGAGTTTCCTAGGGACTAACGTATCTAGCTCATGCATGGGGAGCATTATAAATCTTCCTACTAGTTCCCAGGGAGTGTTACCTTGGAAAATATGCCTGTGAACTTGGTCTTGTCTTCAACCAAACTATCTTTCTCCTCTATGATGATAAGGAAGTCATTTTCCTATCTAACAGATGCCCCATAAAGTGTGAGGTCAAAGATGAAGACGATGGTTGAAATACTTTAGACTTGTTATGCTGTAAAAAAGAGAGAGAGTATCAGAGCTTCGGGACTACAGGAAAACTCATACAACCAAATATTTGAAAAATCTAAAATCATGTCCTGAGTCGGGCATTCCCACGCTCATTAATTATGTCAGATTGATTTCTCAACAAAGAGGTATGATGATCATGGCCACCGATAAGCACAATGTGGAACTGTGTCATAATATGATCATCTTGACGAGTTGTCTCTGTAAAACAATATACAAAACTTGGGAGAGGAAATGAGGCTGAGTGATGTAAGCCTCTACCCAAGGTCTTGATCACCGCTTTATCTCAACAACATATTACGACACATGTGAATAAAAGCGTTGAGGTAAAACATGTGTGAAATCATCTGATTTCCAGTCAATAATGAAAACTGTTAACATACAGGAGGATGGCCACCGATAATGATGATGGTCTCCAAGATGAGCAGTCCAATCTAACGAGTGTGAATAATGATGTTGTCATTGAACGCTCGTAGAGTCATTCAACTGGAAGCCAATAATGAAAACCCCTAATCAAACATAAGGTAACCTGGCACTAATGAATGCAAGTTCTAGGGCACTGATATGTCTCTGGATCTGCTTCCTAGATAGAGTGTTGAAGTTGATAGGAAGAGACCTATCGAAAGGTAGGAAATAATGTGTGCTACATCATTCGACATGAAATGAGACAAGAATGGTTTTTTTTGAAGATACATTTTGAGCAATGTGTCAAACAGATGAAGGGCATGATGAAAGTATATGAGCAATGGTTCATATAGGAAGCAGAGGATAAAGGAATGCCTTGAACAATAGAAGGCATGCCACAAAGGTTAACTAGGCAACTTTAGACTCATGAACACCAAAAAGTGTTAGGATACAGGGATGTAGGAACATTGAGGTATATAGACTAAACTCATAGGATGGTAAGGTTCGTATTAGAGGCTGACAAAAGAGAGGTTTTTCTAAGGGGCTGCCATGTTCAAGGGAATGACCGCTGCCAAAAAATATTTCCATATATAGACATAGTGCCATTGTGTTGTCCAAATTTCCCCATCTGATTAAGTTTAACGAGTCCAAACGGGTAAAATTGGTGGTCTTTTCATATTTAGAGAGTCTAAAAAGATAGCAAAGAACAACTCCAGGGGGGTTCCTTTGTCATAGTTGATAACTGGGTGCAACAAAGGCTTGATAGTATACCCGACACAATTCCTTTTCTGTAAGTTAGTCTATTAAGTCTGGATAAAGTGATAAACCTATGCTCAATAGACGTGTGCCTCATTTTGTTACGAGTATAAGGGGACAAAGCAAACTCAATATTCCTCATGAAATTTTAATGAGTCACGTTAAGACAAACTCAATAGATCTTCATCAAATTTTAATAAGTCAAATGAAGGAAACTCGATATATATTTTTTCATTTAATGAGTGAGGAAAGAGAAATAAAAGAACTTCTCATGAATTCTTCATACATTTAACAAGCCCAAAGAAGGGAAAAACTCGAGGATTTTTCAATTTAAGAGCGAGAAAAGGTCGCCTAAAAGAAAGCGCTCATATTATTGTCCTAGGATTTTTACGATCCGGATGATGATAACTTGAGGTTTTTTCAATTTTACGTGTGAGAAAAAGTTCGTAAAAAGAATTCTAGGAGCTTCTTCATAAGTTTTTAATGATCTTGAAGAAGTAACTCTGGGTTTTCTCAATTTTACGAGTGAGAAAAAGTCCCTAAAAAGAATGCTCATATCTTCTTTGAAGTAGTTTAACGAGCCCAACGATAGAGACTCAAGGTTTTCTGGATTAACGAGCAAGAAAAATATTATAAAAAGAATGCTCGAAGCTTCTTGATCTCATGCTTGACAATAGAAGGGTCAATGCCATGCATTTCCTCATAAGACCAAGGGAAGACATCACAAAATTTCTTAAAAGAGTAGGTGAAGTTCGAAATTTTCAAGATTGCAGTTAGCTACAACCTAAATGCTTTCCACAATACCCGTTTTGACCTAGATAGCGATGGGAATATCTTTGAAAGATTGCACAATTTCTCTTTCGAATCCATAGTTTGGAAGGTTGTATAACTCAAGGGAATAATCTTAGGTGATTTAACGGACATGATCTGTATAGGGGTCGTGTCCGAATCAGATATCAAAACACAATGGTGAGATTTTTCCCAAGGTCACTCCTCTAAACACATGATCTCTTTAATAACTTCATCCAAAGGTAGGACTTGATTGAGGAGATCGTTAGAGGGAGAAATTGTGGGAGAGGAGATGGTACCATTGGTCATGAACAAAGTGACAAGAAAATTTGATGCAGATTGAATGAATTGATAGGCCATTTCGATTGGTGACAACAACATTTGTTCTCCATAAGAGTCAATGTCATAAGGGGTCAGAAGGATCTAGGGATCGGTTAGGTCATGAGGAATAGTGGAGACCATAGAAACTGTCTATGGAACCTTGGGCGACAGAAGAGGAAATAAATCCATTAGGGAAGAACCCTTCAAAATACAGGTATCAATACTGACATAAGAGTTAGGTATTGCACCCACTAAAGGTACAGTGCTGCTAGGAAATAAAGAGTAATCTGGGGTGTAGAAAGACAATTGGTACACCATGACTATTCTTCCATCTAATGGAAATATGATGATGAAAAAAACCATAGACACAATGGAAGTCATGGCATAAGTCTAACTGCAGCCCAAAACCAAATTATAGTTGAGTTTTCGATCCACGACTTCAATGTCCACCATTACCATTTTCCCACTCAAAGTGATGGGGTAGTCAGCATGGTAATCTTTTGGGATGAATGTATGGCCATCAAATTCTTTAAGGGAATTCCACAGTGGGGAGAGGGTTGGAGAACGCAAGGTGAGCTTTACTTGGTATTTTATATTTTTTTTTCAAACTCTAGAGCTCATTTCCAGAGCTTTCTTGCAGTGCTTTGGTCCCTTTTTCATGCTGGGTTAGTTGTCATATTTTGGCATGTTTAGCTGTTATATAATGTTTTCAATCCTATTATGATGGTTTCGAAGGTTGGAATTTTTGTATATGAGTTTTCCCAACCATGTAAACATCTGTCGTATCCTTACACAAAGTCTTGAGCTGTGTTGCACAAGTGTCGTCATAGTCATTCTAAAACCTATATTAAGTGTCGCACTTGTCGTATCTTGTCTTGAGGCAGTCACACGAAGGGAAGTGATTTTTTCATGTGTTATAATTATCTATGTTTTCTTGTCATCAAAGTACGCTAAGTGTGTGATCACAGTCAATGTTCATCACAGTTCATCACCTATCCCACACTTAGCCATTTTTGGAAAATCTTTGCTTCACCAGACCCCAACTAAATTGTGCACTGCGTAATATCAGCCATATAAGTTGTGACCTTGCTACTTGGAACCATGCAATGGGAATTCCATGTTCCCCAGGGTTGTTGCTCTACACAATTCTTGTGCCCAACTCTCGATCTTGACCCCTAAAATTGTGCAGTTATGTCTCCCAGCCTGCCTCAAACTACGCACTTCGCATCTTCAACCCTCAAGATTTTCATTTGGTCATTGAAACTGTGTAATGGGAAGAATTCAAGCCTACCTTGACATTCAAAAATTTGCAATTAGATTCCCTAGTGTCCTTTCCCTCAGTTGGACCCCACTGCCTCCAAAAAATGTGGAGTCCTGTCCTTCAATCCTCCTCGAGTTGTGCATTGTGTAGTCTTAGAGCCCAAGCTCTCCCCCTAAACTATTGGAATAATACAATGCGTAGTCACTAGGCCCCTCTTCCCAGCCTATCAACTTTTCCCAAGATTAGTTGATGGATCAAAATGCATCATCTTAGACTAGGTGGTTTTTGAATTAATGTTGTCGCATCATGAGTGAATTGCAGGAACAAGTACACTATCATGTCATGGAAAGATGATGGAGAAGGAGAAGGAGGAAAGCATTCCTAAAGACACTCTTGTAGCAGAACTCACATGTTGATCAATTGAGAGAAAGTGAAGGGACATTGAAGTTTGCAACCAATTTTCAAGACTAAAGATCATTGAAGATTCCACATCACCAAGCCATGTAGAGGTGGAGAGAAATCATATCCAAGAAGACATCTAGCACTTAGTAGAAACAATGACGTGACATTGAAACATCATCATGTAGTCCATGTTAGTAGTTTCATGTCATGTCATGTCATGAATGGTCGTATGACACATCACTACTGTGGACCATGTATATTTTATTCAAATGTATTGTAAACTGGAAGTCCAAAGGACACACATGTAATGTCAAGAGTCACGTAAGTTGAAAAGTAATAGGAAGTCAAACAGTCATTAAGGTAGTCAAAGAGCCACCCTTGGTTATATATACTCCCTCATTGTATGAGCAAAGGACTTTTCACCTTGGCTCCTCCCACAAGGCATTAGAGAGATCAACTAGTTCTTTGAGGAGCAAGGAATGGCTCCAATGTCCCACTATTGGGGCTAGTGATGTACATTGTAAACATGTTGTAGGTTTTATCCCTGTAAAGAAATTACCTACATATGAATTCTAAAACATGGAAAATAAACAATGCGAGATCATAACACATAAAACACATATACACAGAGATTTTCCCTTGGATCCGAAAACTGGGACTACCAGCTTGATTTTTCATTATTGTCCTTTCATTGTTACAATACATATTTGTACATGTCAAAGCATCCAATACCATGGACCAAAGACCATGGCATCCAAAACCATGGACCAAAAACCATCACGCCCAAAAACATGTGTGAAAAATCATGCACAAAACCATAGGTAGGTCTGCCCAACCTAATATAGGGTCCAAAAACAAATTTTTCTAGTTAGAGTGGAGTTACCTGCACCCCTCAAACCCCCTGTGACTCCCCCCCACTATGAAATCAATGCAACAAAGGGGGCGCTCTGGCCCCCTTCTAATCCCCCGTTAACTACGTGGGCTAGTCATGGAAAGAATATAACACAACCTAACATTTTCCCACTTGTTGTTTTCTTTCCACAACGAGTGTCAAGAGAGCTTAGTCATTTATCCAGCCCTGCAATGCCCATTGTTTCTCTACACCAAGAGAACTTCTTAGAGATCACAGATTTTGTCAATGCATCTGGAGTATTCTTCAAAGTGTCCACCTTTACCAGCAACACCTTTTTGTCTTCTATCATATCCCTCACAAAGTGAGACTGAACATCAATGTGCTTTGTCTTTGAATGATATGCAGGGTTCTTTGCTAAGAAAATTTCACTTTGGCTGTCACAGTCTATCCTTATAGCTCGCTATACTAACCCCATACTTGAACACAATCTCTGCAACCAAACTACTTCCTTGCTTGCATGAGTGATTGCCATGTATTCTGCCTCTGTAGTTGATAGTGCCGCTATAGATTGTTTCTTACTCATCCAACTAATTGCACCTCCAAATAGGTTAAACACATACCCATTTGTAGATCTTCTCTAATCCAGATCTTTAGCCTAGTTTGCATCAACAAAGCCACAAATATCCAACACTCTATCCAATCCTGGTCTTCCTTGGTAGCACAAACCATAATCACTAGTGCCACGCAAATATCTTAAAACCCGCTTCACTGCTGTCCAGTGCTCCTTCCTTGGTTTTGACATAAAACTGCTCAATACTCCCACTGCATGTGCAATGTATGGTCTAGTACAGACCATCGCATACATCAGGCTACTGACTACACTTGCATATGGAACACGAGACATGTCCTCTTCCTCTTCTTGTGTCTTGGGACATTGTTCAACAGATAACTTTACACCTACAGGAATAGGAAGCTTCATCAGTTTACTATCTTGCATATTAAACTTCTGCAATATTGTCTCAATATACTTCCTCTAGTTTAACCAGAGCTTCCTCTTTGTCAGATCTCTTTTAATTTCCATGCCCAAAATATAGTTTGTAGCACCAAGATCTTTCATGTTGAATTTGGAAGACAAATGGGTCTTCAAATCCTGCGTAATTTCATTTTTATTTCCAACCAGCAACATATCATCCACATACAAGACTAGATAAATAACACAATCGCTAGTTAATTTAAAATACACATAGTGATCTGCTTTGCTTCTGGTGAAGCCAAGTCCCCATATAAATGTATCAAATTTCTGATACCACATCATTGGTGACTATTTTAACCCATACAGAGACTTCTTTAACTTGCATACCAGTTCTTTCTTCCACAAATTCTTTAGGTTGTTTCATGTAGATATCCTCTTCCAGATCCCCATGAAGAAATGCTGTCTTCACATCCATCTATTCTACCTCAAAATGAAAAGCAACATCAACATATAAAATTAATCTAATAGAAGTTACCTTGGCAATAGGAGAAAAAATATCACCAAAATAAATTCCGGCACCTGGGAATAACCTTTTGCTACCAATCGATCTTTTTATTTCCCTACCTTTCCTTCTACATTCGTCTTCTTCTTGAACACCCATTTGCTGCTAATGGGTTTCCTTGCAGCCGGCAACTCCACTAGATCCCAAGTCTAATTCTTATGCAAGGATTCCATTTCATCAACCATGGCCTCTTTCCAAAGTTTTCCATCCTCTGAATCTACCGCTTCACAATTCTAGGATCATCATTAATAATAGATAAAGAAAAATTTGAATAGAAAGTAGATGGACTATACCTTTCTGGCAGCCTTCTTTCTCGAACTGATCTTCTCACACCCAGAGTTTGTGGCTCTTGATCTTCTAATTCCTCCTCTGTTGTAGAGTCTGATTCTTCCTCCTTTAGCTCAAACTCTATCTTCTCAGGTTCCTTTGGTTGGACTTCATGTTTAATAACATCTATCACCTCTCTGAACACCGCATCTCTGGTATACACAACCTTCCATATTGCTAGGTTCCAAAGCTTATAACCCTTTAAACCATCCTTATACGCAATAAAGATGCACTTTTCAAATTTACTATCCAACTTGGTTCATTTCTCCTTTGGAACATGTACATATGCATCACATCCAAATACACTCAGATGTGAAAGAGAGGGTTTCTTACCAGTGCATACCTCTTGTGGAGTCTTATCCTCCAACGCTGATGAAGGTGATTTGTTGACTAGGTAACATGCTATCTCCATCGCCTCTGCCCAGAATTCTTGTCCTAACTTGGCACCACTGAGCATGCTTCTTGCCCTTTCCATCAACGTCTTGTTCATTATTTCCACAACTCCATTTTTCTGAGGGTATATGGAGTAGTCTTCTATCATCCTCTACCACACTGCTTACAGAATTCTTCAAATTCCTTACTACAAAACTCTCCACCATTATCTGTACTCAACACCTTTATCTTATTCTTTGTCTGGTTTTCCACCAGAGCCTTAAATTCTTTAAACCTGTTAGATTTCTTCTTAAGGAAATATATCCATGTATTCCTTGAGAAGTCATTTATAAATGATACATAGTACACAGACTTACCTAGTGATGGAACATTCATAGGTCCAAACACATCATTGTGCACAACATCTAATATATGTTTCGCCCTTACCACCAGAGTGGAAACTCACCCGATTCTGCTTCCCATATACATAATTTTCACATAAATCAAAATCCAGAGAGATATTACTAATACCTTCTACCATACTTTACCATGAAGTATTCGAACACCCTTCTCTCCAATATGTCCAAGCCTTTGATGCTACAACATGGTCTTCTCTCTAGCGACCACTAGATTTTCTAGTCCACTTTCAGGAACCACGGAACTATTGTACCCATCAACAACAATACTACTTTGCAGCTTGTACATAGTTCCAATTCGAAATCCCCACGTCAATACTAGTGCCCCCCGAACCATATTGTAGGTATCCTCCTTGAAATCATATTTCTGGCTAATGTAGGAATACGCAGAACATCCGGAAGTGTTCTAACCCTTCCACCTTGCAACTTCAACTTTACTTTTCTTTGACCAATGATTCTAGCCTTCCTGTCATCCCCCAAGAAGACATCACCACCATCATATTTCTCATACTCACAGAACTACTCTCTATGGGGAGTGAAGTGAAAGGATACACCTGAGTCAATCAACCATGTCTCATGATCTACATGTGTACTTGAAGAAGCCAAGTACACATCCCCACCTTCATCTAAGGTGGTTTTTGCCTCTGTAGAAGGAGCATCATTAGATCCCTTTCCTTTATCAGGAGATTTAGATTTACAGTCCCTTTTGTAGTGCCCTTCCTTTCTGCTTTTCCAGCACACCACCTTTACAGGTTTTCCTGGAGATTTAGATCTCTCTCTAGATTTAGATCTCCCACTCGATGACTTGGTTTTGTTTATGTTCTGGGACCATCCTCGTATAGACAAGGCATCACCATTCTGGATCTCCATATTTTTCCATCTCATTTCCTCCGTCAGCAAGGATGAGACTATTTCATCAAACTGCAAGGCAATTGCATTGCTACCTATTGCAATAACCATATTATCCCACAAATCTAGTAGAGAACACAACAAACTAATGCACTTATCTTCATCTAAAATTTTATTATCAATAGATAATAACTGACTTACCATAGTATTAAATGCGTTCAAATGCTTTATCACCGAGTCTCCATCTTTCATCCTCAGGTTATACAGCTTTTTCTCTAGGAACAACTTATTCACCAAAGGCTTAGATTGGTACAAAGTCCCTCACTTGTCCCACAAATCCTTCATTGTATCTCCCCCTGATACATTCAACAATACTGAATCTGAGACACACAATCATATTGTGATCTTTGCCCTCCGATCCAACTTCTTCCATTATTCGTTGGAGACTCCCATTGGTTTAGTACCTGGATCTACCACAATCCATCGATTTTTATCCACCAACAAATCCTCCATCTTGAGTTTCCATAAATCAAAACTCTGACCATTAAATTTCTGGATCTCTATCTTTCCACTGCTCGCCATATTCTTTCACCACCAGAATCGATCCCATAGATCTCGCACTGAACAGGGTCTACCACAGGCCCGAGCAAAACCCCTCAGCAAAAAAGACATCCCCTTGAGGCCAAAACAACTCTGATACCAAATGTAGGTTTTAACCCGTATACAAATTACTTGCATACAAATTCTAAAACACAGAAAATAAACAATGCGAGGGCATAATTCATAAAACACATATAAGCATAGATTTTCCCTTGGATCCCAAAACCAGGACTACTAGCTTGATTTTTCACTATTTTCCTTTCAATGTTATAATACATATTTATACATGCTGAAGAATCCAATACCATGGACCGAAAAACATCACATCCAAAACTATGGACCGAAAACCATCGCGTCCAAAACCATGTGTGAAAAATCATGCACAAAACCATAGGTAGGTCCGCCCAACCTAATATAAGGTCCAAAAAAACCATTTTCTGGGCTGCTGCCCTGGACCCCGTAGAGTGGGGTTACTTGCACTCCTCAAACCCCTTGTGACTTGCCCCTGCTACGCAATCATCGCAACAAAGGGGGGGCTTCGCCCTCCTTCTAACCCCGGTTAACTACGTGGGCTAGTCACGGAAAGAATATAACACAACCCAACACATGTGTCTTAGAAATTTTACTTAATAACATAAACCTTTAAGGCCGACACATTCTTCATGCATGGACTATGAATGGTTATAAGACTATTATGCGGATCTTAGTATTTCATGTTTTGTTTCACATGTGCTAAGATAGTTGAACTATTTTAGTTATTTTAGTGCTTATCTTATTAAGAATGTGTTGTAATGGTTTTTATTGTTGTCCCATCCTTGTGGACTATTATGTGAGATACTAGACATATATTTCTTCATTTACTTCTTGTAACGACCATCCCATCCGCTATGGACTATTTCGCTGGATGTTAGATAGATCCTTTTGGTTCATGTGTGTCACTTCTTGGGTGGTACTATTACCTGTCACTTAGAGGCTCAATTTTCTCCTCCCCTCTGTAGCAAAAGAACCTTGACATAGTTGCAACTGATTATTCACCAGGCACACCCTGCTTCTTTTTGAAGACACCATTGCGTCCCTCTCTTGTGCTGATAGCTAGAGCCAATGAAAATCTTTAAGTGTTTCTAAACTGGGCCTTTATACCTGATGGGACTCCTACACCAAACGGTTTGAGGTCTAATTGGGACTTCCTACTGGGGAGATCCCCTGAATGTTGGTAGGTCCAACATCATCAACATTTCTTATGCTAGAAGGAAGGAAACTAATATTTTATGGTTGATAAACCCATCGACCCCATCATCCCATCTTTTGGTCAAGGTAGAAACGTTCATTTCACCTCCCCTACTCGTGCTTTGAAAGTTGGCGATTCTTCTCAGCTCAGGCTTGAACGTGAAATTCCGTATGATTTGATTCATCCCATCTATGTTATAACCCATCAATTTCCAAAAGTTGTTGGATTGATCCTAAGGGTAATAAGTCTTCTATATTCTTGGAAGAAGAACAAGACCACCTCCATTGGGATAGTAGTTTCGACTCTTGAAGACGTGGTTTCGTAGGCTCCTTGTTTTTATCCATTCTACCCTTCTTTGTTTGATCATTTTGGATCTTCCGTGGTGATTGCTGAACTAGGGGCTACTATGGATTTTTCTGGTTTTTCTCTCCTGCTGCGAAGGCAGTAGGCTTTGACCTTGGTGACCTGGGTGCTGTAGCATGGACTAGTGGTTTTGTAGTCATGATGTTTCCTAAATATCTATTTAAGAAATCTTGCTCAACTTCTTCCCAACTCAGGTAACCAAACATGCAACAACACACTCGGCTTTGTAAGCGCAACAACACATAACAATTTCTCAAGAAGCAAGTATCCAAGTGTGGAGTGGGGTGTGATATTTATAACTCGATTCAAATTCAAACTGTCCTTTCCTCCACAAATCTTCCTCATAAATGTGATTTTGGCAGTATATTTTCCCAAATTTGAGCCTTAAATGCATTCCCCCCACTCCTTCTAATGGTAAAATCATTGTCAAATCAACTATAGCTGTTCCAATGGTGACTTTTTTGGCAGGCCACATGACAATCCTCCTTGTGGCACAACTACCTTATCACATTTTCCACTTACACGATCTTCCAAAACATCACACAACCTTCCTTCTTTGATAAAAAAATTCCTTTGCAGAGTAGTTTATTGTCTTGCGATTTCTTTCGATTCCCAGAAGCACTAAGACTTTCTTGCGGCCATGTAGTCATTACGCAGGGGCGGGATCATCCCTAAAAATGTTCAACTTGCTCCCATTAATCCTGCCATGAAATACTTCCCCATTCAGTTTCATGAGCTTAACTATGCCACCATATGAAATGTCCTTAATCACATATGGTCCTAGTCAGTGCATCTAAAACTTCCCCCAAAATTTGGTAAACTTGTAGTCATACATCAGGATGAAATCACCATTTTTGAAGGTGCGCTTCTTGATGTGACGATCATGTCATTCCTTTTCTCTAGATTTTTGTACCTACTGATGAAAGCTACTGAAAAAGCGCTCTTCCTTTGTTGGGCATGGAATCCCCCCGAAGCATGTTTTGGGGCTCAAAGCCCATGTTTTAACCGAATAATGTTGTAAAGCCCCGCGAATTGTGGGCACAGAAGTATGTCAGAGTCATAGGGTTGTCCACCCTAGTTTTTAATGTAATGTCGGCCTACACATGGTCTGTGGACCATGGGATTGTATAGATAGAGCGAGGCTCTAAGTGTAAAGGAAGAGTAGTGAAGGATGAGGAGTTAAGTTGTATCCAAAGAGGAAAGTCTAGTTTTGGGTTGTAGGGTAGGAGAAGGCTCTTCAGCTAAGTGCACAGAGGCCTAGTAGTCCACCGCTGAGTGCGCGGACCCCCACAGCTAAGTACGCATGGTGGAGTCAAGTCTATAACTGAAGGAAGATAATAATAAAGAGAAGTTTTATCTGAATTCCATGTATCTATTCTTGAGTTATTACATGTTTGATATTAATTGCAAGTATACTGTTTATTTACTGCGCGCACTTGTATGAATGATTTATATTTCTAAGTATAATATACACATGCAAGTAAGCTAAGTTAATCAACTAACGGTGAAATACTAGTAATGACTTGGGTAGTAATAGCATTTGGCCCCTGAGTAGGGTTGCGTGAAGACAACATCACAGGCTATGCAGTACGGGTAAGTGCACGTAGAAACGTGCATGCAGGTTCGAACCATAGACCACTTGAACTCATTAAACATCCCTAGGGTGTGGAACCTGGTTCTAGCACCCTCCCATACTACTTCAGGTGAAACCTCAATCAACGCTCCGTAAACTGTTGCCGAAAGGGCTACTAGTACTAGGATTTGTTTGGCTAAATCACCTCTGAACCTGGGTCAGGCCCCAACAAGCCAACAAATGGTTCCATTGTCGGGACCAGGATCTACATAAGGGATGTCTGATGTCGTGTCACTGGAATTTGACAAAGAGAGAAATTGAAGGGTGGTTGGATAAAAAAATTCCTGAGTTCGCGATGTAGGAAAATAGGAATCCACGAGTATCGAAGGAACAATGGTTAGAGCACTACTTGTATATGGAAATCCACAAAATTTTCTTTGCGTCCTTCCCCTCTGAGTTGTATGAATGGATCGCGAAGCTAGAAGACAGTCAAGGAAGGTGTAGGCTTGACAAACCAATCGTGTGGAATCCAGAATTGGTGCGTAGACTGGAAGCATCTGAAGATAAGATTGTGCACGCTGTGGACCATTGGCTCGAGCGAATCATAGAAGGGTTTATCACCGAGTTCACGGTAGATGCCTCATCCAGCTACAGCGAGGCAGAATGATGCTTCCTCAAAGGATCGTGAGGTAAGTACATTACATCTTTGAACACTTGGATTAAAATGCTACTGTGTGAAAAGCAGGTTATGCGAGTAAATTTATGTTTGGGGTTACACAAAATGGGAAGATCTACATAAATGAAGGTAGCAAAGAATTAGAGTCTAATCCCTTGGTTTCACCTCCACGGGAGAGCAAGGAAGAGCTCACAAGGGTTTCACCAAGGAGTGTGATTAGTATGATAAGGCAACGAATTCCGTGCATATCACCCCCAACTACACCACCACCAGTTTCACCATCTTCATCCCCATCTTTGCCCACACCACCTCCACCACCACCACAGTTTAATATGGTGAGCGCAATAAAGTTTCCGGTATTTAGATGGGTAGGAAATGAAGATCCAGACCAATTTTGGTTAGTAGTAAAGGATTTATGGGAAGTGCAAGGAGTCACAGGTGATAATATCAAGAAGGCAACAATGGTTAGTGCCCTATAGGATCACACACTGACATGGTACATCAAGCATTCCAATGAAAATCCAAACACAGGGATCGCAGATATCCAAGCTGTGCTAAATAGGGAATTTAGCAGACCAAAATTAGAGACGCAGTCGATCATCGGATTTAAGGAAATTGCGATGCTTCCAGGTGAGACCCCTTGGGAGATGGATCAGAGACTAAAGGGAATGATTTGCAAGACCAACATGACCTTGATGGATGGGCAACACCGCACATGGTTTGTAGTGTCACTAACGACACATCTAAGGACCGCATTGTCATAACAAAAGCTATCTACTTAGGCTAAAGCCTTGGAGATTGCAATGAGGCTACACGAAACCTCGATACAAGACCCTAGCCTGGGAGTGTAATAGATCCATCAACAGTTGCAGTACTTGTGTCTTGAGATGTAGAGTTTGAAACAAGATAGGACAACTTGCCCAGAAGCACGCAAAGAGGTATGGTGCATAAAATGCAAGGGCCAGGGGCACGACAAGGACCATTGTCGAGCCTTCACAAACTACCTAGCAAGAGGAGGGCCAATGCCATTGAGACCAGAGGCACAAGCTGGGCCAAGCGTGACACTTGCATTATGGTGCGTGATTTGTTAGATAGGAGGAAAGCACGCTACAAATAACTGTTACCTGTTACAAAAGTATACACATACGTCCTAGCAGTTGTTCTGTAATTTCTGCAGGTCAGTAGGCCATGATGAACGCACCTGTAGAAGTTATGAATTGATGATGGATCAGACTCCTGCCTACATAGTTCAGACTGAAACACAAGCCCTCGATCAAAATACACAAATGGCATGCACTGGATTTCATGGGCGCAAACGAGGTCGAGGTGGAATGGGACCAGGAAGGGGTCATAGAGAGCTGATTTGTTACAATTGTAGAGGGCCAGGGCATTATGCCTACAATTGTGCAAATCCAATGAAAGCCTCATGTTTATATTGTACCTAGTTTGATCATGAGATGGAGGAATATCTGACACTGATAGCGAGGTTGCGCGATAAAGGAATACTCCAACCTCCCCTAACTCAGAATCTGCAAATGATGAGGTTTGAGCCACACGAAGAGGACCCAAATGTAAACATCATGCTCCAAAGTGGTATTACAATAGGAGATGACAAGGGAAAGCAACCCAAAGAAAGTTCTTGGGTTCACAAGGCTCCTACAAAGGAACTAGAGTTCGATTTGGAGCATTCAAAGGAGAAATTCATGGAAGCTAAGAAGAGATTCATGGAGGCCTCCACTTCAGGTAGTAAGGATAGACTAGAACCAAAGATGTACCCATCAATACTTGGTAACTTTTTAGAGACATGCATGAAGATGTTGTGCGACAGCACATGGGTAGGCCCGCGTTGCAATGGTCCCCTATTCAATTGTGAATGGTGAACCAACAAAAGATCCTACCAATGGGGAGATTGCAGGGAATAACGGTAGACATCAAAGGTGCGAGTGCACTTGCATATTTCTAAGTGATAGAGATTGTTGATGACAGTAATCCCCATCCGACGCTACTGGGAATAGATTGGGCCACTAATATGAACAGAGTGATAAATCGGATGAAGCGCAAAATGAATTTTGTGAAAAAGTCACTGCGTGTAGTGGTACCTTTAGACCCTGTGGAAGGATCACTCTACACAGAGCTAGTGCGTGATTACGAAAGCGATGATGATCAAGACACTATCTACAAGACAACTGCTCAGGAATGTAGAAATTTTGAATAATTTAACACATATTCAACATAGATTATCCTGATCATGTATTATTGCGGAAAACATACACAATACATAAGCTCCTCTACGTTGATCATCAATATAGCAGCATCAGTAACAATAAAACATCAAGAGCATTCACACATTAACACAGTATGTATCATGGGGAAAGCATCTCGCTAAAAACCCCAACTATCTATATATTAATGATTGAGTCATGTAACATTACACAGCATAATACTTCTCACAAGTATCTCCACCTCTGTTACACACAATACAGCTCAGATCTGAATCAATCTCTGGCTCAAATCTCCTTCGCTGCTTGCCTGCCTCCGTTGCTCAATATCTGCTCAAGAACTGATGATAATTCCAAGGCAACCACGTATTTACTTGGTAAAATCACGTGAGCACAAGCTACAATGTGGGAAAATACGTGAGCAAACTCATTGGCATACTCAATCCCTTGATTATGCAAGATCTGATGCACAACTATAGTCACAACTGATAGCAATCTGATTCTCTAACACTTGTCCCTACTGAACTGAACATGCACTGACATGCAACTAAGTTAACTGATATATTCATTAGTTGTATTGTGAGTTAATAACTTGTGAATTAATTAATAACTAATTCACCCAACTCATCTCTAGTCTATTTGCCAGTTAGACTAAATACAACCAGTTTAACAAAGCTAAACTGAACACAACTCCATCACTGCACCTCCAGTCCACTAAACTCAACTCACTTGAGTTCTAACTGAAGTCCCGCATGCAAATATTAGTCATCCCATAGGTAACCACGTATTTCCTTCTGGGATCTGCATGTACCACATCCGTAGCTCATCCTGAAATGCTCCAAGAGAATAAGACAAAGTTTATAGTCTAAATATTATTATGAGCTAATAATATTTGACTGTTCTATATTTAGACTGAGCAGTCACTCCGCTGTGGTGTCACTCCGCTGTGGTCTAAAAATAGAAGTCCATCTATTTTTCCCAACTTGATCAATCATCCATAAACAACAACCTGCAATCCATAGACATGATCCATATGTCTAAAAATAGACATAGTCTAAAAATAGACTTGCGCCAAAAATAGCCTGCGGGCCCACTTAGTGAAGGCGACTCTTTTCACTAAGCTCCATCATCTTGTTGCAATCTCAACACTCCCTCTCGACAAGATATGGATTATCAGCAACCCCTATCCTGCCTCGGTGGTACTCGAATTTGCTCCTGGTGAGAGCCTTCGTCAGAATATCAGCATCCTGATCCTCCGTTGGAATGTACGAAAGTAACATGATCCTCCGCTGCACACAATATCTGATATGATGGTACCTGATGCCCTTTCTGCCATATACTTGGCCTCTTGAGCTCCTTGCCCAATCTGCATCCATGAATGCAACTCTGGTTATCACAGTAAATCACAGTAGGATCCAAATGAGAACCGAACAAACCAACTAGAATCTTCCTCATCCATATAGCCTCGCATGCAGCCAAACTTGCTGCCATATACTCGGCCTCCGCTGAACTGAGTGCCACGGATCTCTGTTTCCTGCTGTACCAA
>APFE030888149.1:77695-114053 GCA_000404065.3 Pinus taeda | reverse complement strand
TGATGATAATTCCAAGGCAACCACGTATTTACTTGGAAAAATCACGTGAGCACAAGCTACAATGTGGGAAAATACGTGAGCAAACTCATTGGCATACTCAATCCCTTGATTGTGCAAGATCTGATGCACAACTATAGTCACAACTGATAGCAATCTGATTCTCTAACACCTGTCCCTGCTGAACTGAACATGCACTGACATGCAACTGAGTTAACTGATGTATTGATTAGTTGTATTATGAGTTAATAACTTGTGAATTAATTAATAACTAATTCACCCAACTCATCTCTAGTCTATTTGCCAGTTAGACTAAATACAACCAGTTTAACAAAGCTAAACTGAACACAACTCCATCAACTGCACCTCCAGTCCACTAAACTCAACTCACTTGAGTTCTAACTGAAGTCCTGCATGCAAATATTAGTCATCCCATAGGTAACCACGTATTTCCTTCTGGGATCTGCATGTACCACATCCGTAGCTCATCCTGAAGTGCTCCAAGAGAATAAGACAAAGTTTATAGTCTAAATATTATTATGAGCTAATAATATTTGACTGTTCTATATTTAGACTGAGCAGTCACTCCGCTGTGATCTAAAAATAGAAGTCCATCTATTTTTCCAACTTGATCAATCATCCATAAACAGTAACCTGCAATCCATAGACATGATCCATATGTCTAAAAATAGACATAGTCTAAAAATAGACTTGCGCCAAAAATAGCCTGCGGGCCCACTTAGTGAAGGCGACTCTTTTCACTAAGCTCCATCATCTTGTTGCAATCTCAACAGGGAACAGGATTGGGTGAATCCTACAGTGGATGGCAGGATTTCGTGGGAGCGCGAAAGCTCCTGCACATCAGATTTAGATGAGGAAATAGAATGATGGTAGAAATGGTTACACGAGGTAACCACGCTCAATTAAAACATGATGGTAAGATCAATGCGTTGCATGAAAATAGAGGTAAGGGACCTGCCTATGTATGACAGGTTGACATCGGTGGATGAATTCTTGACCAAATTTGAAAGAGAAGTGCTAGAACAACAATGTTTGGATGCTCTGAAATGGGTACTATGTGCTACACCCACAAGGTGGTGGGGTATGTTGGAAATAATATTGAGAGGGGGGGTGAATCAATATTATCAGATCAATAATTTAACTTTCAAAAATAGATTTGTATACGCTACTTCAGTTAAGTGAACTTGCATGTATGTGCGATTGCACTTAAGGAAACCAGTGTATATGCAAAGATCTTTTGATTTACCCAATTTATCATGCATTGAACTTTAACCAGTATATTAGGAATTCATTAGACAATGCAGTAAAAGAAGAATAAATAATCACACACATGAACACCAAGATATACGGTGGAAACCCAATGTGGGTGAAAACCACCTGCTGTTTTCGTCATTGTCTTCTTTTAATAATAAGAAAATCTATTTATAGTTTTTGTATTGGTGCAGACTTATACCAATATGTAGGATTCTACCTGCAGAAGGTTACAACCTTCTCTCATTCTCTAGCTTCTCCTAGAAAGGAGCTACAACCCCCTAGCTCTTGTACTAGCCGATATGTTTGCTTACTACATAGGCACTGACCTACAAAAGCATACAACCTTCTCTTATCTTCCAAGGACCACGTTTCATAATTTTTTAGATTGGATCCATCAACAACATCATTCAATCATCAAATATATTTGCATCAATCAATCACCTTTTGAACCAACCATAGCCAAACCAATCATTCACTTAGACCACCCATCAATCTGATCATTCAGAATAATGTCACCAGAACCAAAACTAGAACCCAGAACTTTGCAACAGTAAAGAGAAACAATTGAAATATATTTTATAAGGTATATGCTACTTCCATGTGTCAAACTTGCATGTACACGCGCTTTTCTCAAAGCCAACCAGTGTATACATCTACAAATATAAATTCAAAGTTCTGCAGCTATTCCAGACTTTAGTTATACCTAGATCATATAATTTACATAATAATATATGTGTCAATATTCATATATAGAATATACATGAGAAAAAACACATAATTATAGTTCATTTTATGTCTTAAGTTCTCGATCCATTATTAGATTTGATCTCTCATCATCTGCTAAGGTTCATCCTTGGTTTAGATCCAATAGTGCACCATAACCCAATAACCTGCATACTAGATCACACACTTCATCAGATATTCAATACTTGGACACCTTGGCTTAATGATCTTCTCCTCCTTTTATAGTTTTAGGCCTTTCTCAATATTATGGACCAAAACCACTTAGGACCAATACCTTGGACCAAATACCTGGGGTCAATACCTCATACTAGATATGTTGGACCAATACCATGGATCGAAATACCATGGACCAAATAATTCGAGCCAAAAATATAGTTTTCCAATGTATACACACTTTTCCTTTTGTGAAAGTGCATTTGTACGTATATGCTACTTGTATACAACGAACTTGCATGTATACGTAGCTTGGTCAATGCTGTATTTGCGTATACCTCTCTTTCTTCATTCTGTGAAGACTAATCTATAATTCTTTGTTGTTTACCTGCTATACTGTGATCTTTCATCTGAGTGAGTTTCCTTTTGAACTAATTCCTTGAAGCTGCCCTACATTTCATCACAACTGTAAACATTGTTGTCATGCATTCTGTCACATCTGATATCTCTTTTGTAGATTCATCTGGTTACCATATACAAGTGAGTTGTTCTGCTACAAGTGGGTTACCATCAAGTACAACACATACATCATAATGCCAACAATCTCCCCCTTTGGAATTGATGGCAACAACCACAGCAAGTCACTCCCCCCCTTTGACATCAAGGGAAAAGGGTCATGCTCCCCCTGAGTGCATGCTGAATTCTATGATATGTTGAAGTGTGTTGATTGAGCTCCCATAATCGAGTCCATGCTCCCCCTGATCATAAGCAAAGTCTGCAAAAATATGTTCTAAAAGAAGAACATGACTCTATACATACATCACAAATGACCTTCCTATCACCAATGAATCATACATACATCCATCTCCCAACCAAGTGGGGATATACCAATTGTTTATACATGTCAAAAACAAGAAACATTACATCATCCATCCCATGCATAGTGGGGTAACAAATTAGGTATTTTCATGACCTTTACATTAAAAGATATACATGACATATATAACAAAGACCAAATATCTTAAACAAGACCATGAAAGTCATCAACACCTATCATATGATCTGCACCATCAACAACATCATCCAGAATAGTGACCTGTATATTTCCATCATTAGTTCCCAAAATATCATCAACCATGTTCTCCCCCTAAACTTGTTCCACTTGTTCATTGTCAGATCTGATCATTTCATATGTCAGTAAGAGATATCAAAGTATCATCATCAATCAGATATACATCAAGTTATCAACAAATTTATGAGGACCAATATATTTCCATATGTTATCAGCAAATTAAACCATCATCAAAAAGAGCAGATAATTGACAGAACCATAGCAGACCCTTTTTTCCTGAGTCTAGCCCACTGCTTTTCTTCAAACCAACATATACATGACTATGCCCACAGAAACCCATGTATATACGCGACTACGCTTTATGAAACTCACATATAACCAACTTTCACTAAAGAAAATAGGATTTAACAATAGGATGATGCAAAAACTACTCCTAGATTTTGCCTGAGATATTCAAATGTCTCTCTGGGCAGTGGTTTAGTGAATATATCAACAACCTGTTCTTTGGAGGGAACATACTCCAATTTGAACTTTTGTTCAAGCACTTGTTCATGTAGAAAATGATATTTGATGAGAATGTGCTTGGTCTTGGAGTGCATGACTAGATTCTTTGAAATACTGATGGCACTTGTATTATCACATAGAATGGAGATGAGTGGAGTACATGTGATCTAAATGTCTTGCAAGGTTTGCATCATCCAAAGTAGTTGTGTGCAACAAGATGCAACAACAACATATTCTGCTTCAGCTATAGATAATGCAATTGAACTTTGTTTCTTGCTGAACCAAGACACTAACTTGGGACCATATAGAATGCACCACCACTAGTGCATTTTCTATCATCAACACTTCCTGCCCAATCTGCATCTGTATATGCATGAAGTGTAATATATGTATCTCTAGGATACCATAAATCCAAGTTCTGTGTTCCTTGAAGATATTTGAAAATCATTTTGACTGCCTGAAGGTGTGTTTCCTTAGGATTTTCTTGGAATATTCCAACTATTCCCACTGCATGTATGATGTCCGGTCGGGTACGTGTTAGATAAAGTAGGCTGCCAATCATGGATATGTAAGTTGGTTGATGTACTACTGCTGATTCATCATTTGAGCTAATGCTGCATCTTGTTACCATTGGGGTACATACTGGTTTAGAATCTTCATGTCTTACTTTTTCAGGATCTGTTTGAGATATTTGGTTTGTGAGAGAAAAATACCATCTTTATTTTGTTGAATTTGTAGACCAAGAAAATAGCTAAGCTCACCAAGCAAGGACATTTCAAATTCTTGCTGCATTATTGAGGCAAAATTCTGAATCATGGATTCTTCATTGCTACCAAAAATGATATCATCAACATCCACAACAATTATTAGCAATTTATTAGTGTCCATCTTTGTATATAGATTGCTATCTATCGACCCCTTTGAAAAACCCTTTTGGTGGAGATATTTGTCAAGACAGTAGTACCTTGCCCTTGGAGCTTGTTTTAGACCATAGAGAGATTTTCTGAGTTTGCGTATAAGTTTTGCATCATTTCCAAGAATGAATCCTTCTGGTTGTTAAATATAGACTTCTTCTTCTAAGTTTCCATTAAGAAAGGCAAATTTTACATCCATTTGGTACACTTTGAATTTCTAAAAGCTAGAAAGAGCAAGAAACATTCTTATGGCTTCAAGTCTAGCAACAGGTGCAAAAGTTTCTTCAAAATCTATACCTTCTTGTTGAGCATATCCTTTACAAACAAGCCTGGCCTTGTTTCTAATAACTTCTCCATTTTCGTTTAGCTTGTTTTTGAATATCCATTTAGTTCCTATGATATTCTTATCATGAGGTCTAGGAACTGATTCCCAAGTATTATTCTTTTCAATTTGCTCAAGTTCTTCATTAATGGCCCTGACCCAACATTCATCTTTGCATGCTTCATTTACATTTTGAGGCTCAGTGGAAGAGAGTAATCCTAGATAGCTTGAGGCTTCTGTTATAGTTCTTCTTGTCTGCACACTTAACCCTTTCTCCCCTAAAATTTGAGTTTCTGGATGATTTTTCGGAACATACCTGGACAGAGTCTTTTCTTCTACCGTTATCTCTTCTTCTGGTGCTTCATTGGTTTCTTCTTTAGAATCAGTGTGATTTTATGAGGGAAAATGATCCACATCTTCTTCATAATCTTTGGTTTTTATCTGTTTTGGATTTTTGCATGCTTCATCAACCACAACGTCAATACTTTCAATAATTTGCGCAAGTCTTTTATTATAACATTTATATCCTTTACTTCAAGAAGAGTAGCCAAGAAGAAAACCTTCATCTGCTCTGGGTTCAAACTTACCAAGTTTTTCATCAGTCCTTTTGATGTAACATTTGCTTCCAAAAACTTTGAAGTATTTTACAGTAGGAGTCTCACCATACCAAATTTCATGCGGAGTTTGAGTGCTATTTACCCGAACATATGCTTGGTTGAGAATAGTGACGACGGTGAATGCAGCTTCACCCTAGAAGGTTGCAAGAGTTCTAGATTCATCTAGCATAGCTCAAGCCATTTGTTGAACAATTATGTTGATTCTTTCTACCAGTCCATTTTGCTAAGGAGTCCATGTGGTGGAGAACTGCCTTTTTATTCCATGTTGTTCACAGAAGTCAAAGAACTCATTCGAGGTAAATTCCCCTCCTTGATCGGATCTGAGGCATTTGATTTTGCGATCTCATTCATTTTCAACCAAATCTTTGAAGGTTTTGAATTTTTCAAATGCTTCACCTTTATGCTTTAGAAGACCTATCAACACATTCTGGAAAAATCGTCAATGAACAATATAAAGTATTCTTCTCCACGAGGTGACTTTTTCCTTGATGGTCCACATAAATCAGTATGAACAAGTTCAAGAGGCTTATTAGTTGATCCTTCTTTTTCAGTGAAGTGAGATCTGGTTTGCTTACCGAATTGACATGATTTTCATATTTTATTTTCACGAATGCTGATATCAGGAAGATAAAAAAAAACCTAGAATCAACATGCTTTTCTTATTTGAGAAAAGCTTATATGCCCCAATCTTCTGTGCCATAGTCAGTTTTCATCATTTTTGCTTAGATAGCATTATTGTTGTCCTCCTTTGAGTATGTATAAGTTGTTTGGAGTTCTTGTACCTTTGATCACAGTTTCTCCTGTATCAAGCTCATGAACAACACATCCGTTTGATCAAAATACCACTTCATTTCCTTGATCACACATTTGACGGACACTCAACAGGTTATGTTTTAGACCATCAACATACACAACATTCCCAACTTTAACATTTTTTTTCAAGAAAACAGAGCCTTTACCTTTTATGATAGTAGGAGTGTCGTTTCCAAATGAGACACTCTTTTCATTTTCTAAGGCATTATAAGAGTGAAGTTTTTCTTTATCACCTATCATGTGTTTTGAGCATCCACTGTCGATGTACCACTAATTTTCTTGTCCTTCTGCATACAAGGTTATACCAAATCTTTTTTTTTGTGGTTCTTTCTTTCTCCATATTTTGGGATTTAATGGAGTTTACTCCTTTTTGAGATATTTGCTGAAATTTACTCCTGCATTTAGATTCTTCATGGCCGAAGTTGTTATAGATTGAGCATTCTATTTCATTTTCAAGAAGAGAAAAGTTATTGTAGGAACTTTTGTTGATCCCTATCACATTCCTTTGATTTCATGCTTCTCTAGTCATGATGGTCTTGTAAGCAACACATTGAGCAGCTTTGTGTCCAAAGTTGTGACATGAAAAACATTGACCATTAAAGAAGTTCCTGCGGTTATCGAATCTATTGACCTAGTGATTGTAGTTTTTATTCAACTTTGAAGCAAATTGAGTATGATTTACCTGAGGTTGGTTGTGGCTTCTATTAAACCTTGAAGTAGATGGAGCCTGATTTACTTGGTTATCTGCTTTATGCCTTTGATGAAGATTGTCATACTGTTCACCGTTCTTTTCTACATCAAGATAGCTTTTAGTGGAGGTTGACGACTTCTGTGATTGAGATGCTTCTTCAGTATATCCAAGACCTGTCGTTATCATAGGAGAACACTACACTTTGATAATTTCATTTAAGGTTTCAATCCTTTAGCAAATCTAAGATTGAGAGCTTTTGTTTTCTCAAGAACCTTTCTTAGACCCACAATTTCACATTCAAGGTTTTCATTGTGTTTTTCTCTTTAAGCAAGTTGGTATGTCAAGGTATCTATAATCATATTCTTTTCTTCTAAACAGATTTTGAGTTTAGATATTTCTTCATAAAGATCATCTTCATCTAAAGCATCCAAAAATTTATCATCTTCATAATCCATCAGAAGTTTATAGTCATTACTATTTTCATCTTCATCACTATTTGATAGACCATCGCTATCCTCATGAGTATAGTAGCTCCTTTTACTTACACTTTGTTTTCTATTCCATTTTGTAGATTCCTTCCCTTTATCATATTTATCATGATGAGGACATTTGGCAGCAAAACGACTGACTCTACCATAGGCAAAAAATTTGAAATGTAGTTTACCTCTGAATCTTCTGGAACCTTGTTGAAGCTTCTTGACAAATTTTACTTCATCTTCTTCTTCTGAAATATGTCCTAATTCATTGATTTCTTCTTTTCCTTTTGCTGAAGCTTTAAAAGAGGCTTCTATCATATCTGATGGGCCTCCTTTTCTCATCTCAAAAGTAGTTAAGATTTTGTGAAGCTGTATCATAGTAATAGTTTGTAGATCCTGTTTTTCTTCTATGGCAAATACTTTTGATTCAAATTTAGCAGACAAGGATCTCAAAACTTTCTCAACTAAGGTAACTTCCTTTATCTCTTCACCCAGACTATTCATGCAATTAACGACCTCATCTATATGTACGAAGTAACTAGCTATACTTTCATCATTGTGGATATTAAGAGTTTCATACTAAATTCTGAGAGTTTGCAGTTTAACACATTTTACCTGAGAGTCTCCTTCATAGCTTAGAATGATTTTTTCCCTTATTTATTTGGCTAATTTGAGCTGCATAACTTTGACAAACTCTGATTGTGATAGACTTCCCAATAATGTATTGAAAACCTTGGCATTGGTTTCATATTTCTTTTTACCTGTTGTATCTATAGGAATTGCTGATGGAAATGTATATCCTCCTTCCACGATATCCGAGACATCTATTCCAAGTGATTAAAGATAGGTTGTGGTTCTTATCTTCTAATAAATAAAGTTTCTCCCATCAAAGATTGGCGGTCTAATGGATCCTCTGCTTTCTTGATTACTCATGATGATGGATCTTCCTTCAAGCAATCAAGCTTCTTCTAAAGGACTTGCTCTGATACCAATTGTTGGAAATAATACTAAGAGGGGGGGGGGATAATCAGTATTATCAAATCAATGATTTAATTTTCGAAAACAGATTTGTATATGCTACTTCAGTTAAGTGAACTTGCGTGTATACACGATTATACTTAAGGCAACCAACGTATATGCAGAGATCTTTTGATTTACCCAATTTATCATGCATTGAACTTTAACCAATATATCAAGAATTCATTAGACAGTGTAGTAAAAGTAGAATAAAGCATCACACACAAGAAACAAACATGAAAAACAAGATATACGGTGGAAACCCAATGTGGGTTAAAACCACCTGCTGTTGTCATCTCTGTCTTCTTTTAATAATAAGAAAATTTGTTTACAATTTTTGTACTGGTGCAGACTTATACTAGTACATAGGTTTCTACCTGTAGAAGGTTACAACCTTCTCTCATTCTCCAGCTTCTCCTAGAAGGGAGCTACAATCCCCTAGCTCTTATACTAGCCGATATGTTTGCTTAGTACATAGGCGCAGACCTACAGAAGGCTACGACCTTCTCTTTTCTTCCAGGGACCACGTTTCATAAATTTTCAGACTGGATCAATCAACAACATCATTCAATCATCAAATATATCTGCATCAATCAATCACCTTTTGAACCAACCATAGCCGAATCAATAATTGACTTAGACCACCCATCAATCTGATCATTTAGAATACTGTCACCAAAATACAGTAACCAGAACCCAAAACTCCGCAATAGTAAAGAGAAACAACTGAAATATATTTTATAAGGAATACACTACTTCCATGTGTCGAACCTGATTGTACACATGCTTTGCTCAAAGCCAACCAATGTATACATCTACAAATATGAATTTAGAGTTCTGCAGTTATTCCAGACTTTAGTTATACCCAAATCATATCATTTACATAATAATATATGCGTCAGTGTTTAGATCTAGAATATACATGAGCAAAAACACATAATGATAGTTCATTTTATGCCTTATGTTCCTAATCCATCATTAGATCTGATATCTCATCATCAACTAAGGTTCATCCTTGGTTCAGATCTAACAATGCACCATAACCCAATAACCTGCATACTAGATCTCACACTTCATCAGATTTTCGATACTTGCACACCTTGGCCTAATGATCTTCTCCTCCTTTTATAGTTTTAGGCCTTTCTCAATAACATGGATCAAAATACCATGGACCAAATACTTCAGACCCAAAATTTAGTTTTTCAAGGTATACACGCTTTTCCTACTGTGAAAGTGCGTGTGTATGTATATGTGGCTTGTATACAACAATCTTGTGTGTATACATAGCTTGGTCAATGGTGAACCTGCGTATAGCTCTCTTTCTTCATTCTGTGAAGACTGATTTGTAATTCTTTATTGTTCACCTACTATACTGTGACCTTTCATTTGAGTGAGTTGCCTTCTGAACTGATTCCTTGAAGCTGCCCTACATTTCATCACATCTGTAAACATTGCTGTCATGCATTCTCTCACATCTGATATTTCTTCTGTAGATTCATCTAGTTACCATATACAAGTGAGTTGTTCTGCTACAAGTGGGTTTCCATCAAGTACAACACATACATCATAAGGCCAAGAGGGTATGCATCAAAGAAGTTTTGAGAATTGGCACGACTGCAGAAGAATGATGGTTATACAGTTTAGAAAGCCTTAGCTATGGATGGAAGCTGGGTATGATGGATGAAACAACCTACGTGCCCACCTCTCTAGAAGGGTATATGCATATGGTATGGAACCTGCATGGATGCACACTGTCCTCATGATAGGAAATAGGAACAACATGCAGGAGCAGGCAAGATGAGGGCACGATTGACAAAGTATGATAAGACGAAGCATGCCAAGGATTATACATGGGGAAGCCTTTGACAAGGTGTGCAAAGTGCTGAACACGATCCACCCTGTGAGAGGCATTGACTGGGACCTACGGGTACCAACGATTCTATGGGCTTATAGGATCATGTGTAGAATGCAAAACCCTGACCGTGTAAGCACTTCCGAAACTGAAGTATGAAACAGGGGTTGTGATTCCTATGGAGCATGTGAAGCCTAGTTCACGCATAGTAGCACCCATAGATATGATGGTCCACGAAGCCTAGAATGAAGGAATCACATAGTCGTGAGAAACAGAACACATAAGACTCAAGGAAGAAATCCGATAGGGAAACCTTAAACTTCATGAACTTGAAAAAGACCAGGTACAACTGAGGGAGAAAAGCACTTTGATGGCCGTAGAGGTCAAGAATCTGGAAGATGAGTCAAAGGAAGATTTCTCATTGAAAACCTAGGGTGGTAAAGTAAGGTGTGTACAATCACACTGACAAGTTGGAGAACTATCACCATAAACTAGTTAGCCTACTACCTTGGCTTGGACTGCATAACGCCAAACACAGTGGCCATGGTAGCGTGTTGAAAGTAGTAAAGGGCATGAGGCTGACCACAACTATGGAAGGTGGGGGCTATCTGTGAACCATGGTGGAGGATGGGATGGAGCTCCACATGTGTGGTGTGACCACCTAACTAGCTGCAGGAAGGACATTCTTAGCACTCCAGGTAGTTGAAAGGAAGTGCAAGACTATAAACTTTTATGCATGGAAACTATGCGATATTGATGCACGCAGAATCAGAGCATCACAGGGTTTGTGACCATGCACGAAGGGCTGTGTTTCCATTCGGATTGGCTGAAAAGTGACCGTTGGTGTCACTATTCATCATGGGATGCTCGATTTGAGGTCAAATGGAGCTGGCAGCGGGAATTTAAGATGCGATTTATGGGCAAGATTTGGGAAAATCTGTCACTAAGGAAGCATTAATGGCCTAGAATTTGGGGGAACATCGAATTCAAATTCAAAAGGTGCTATAAAACACAAAGGGTTGGACAGCGAACAACACTTGGTCATTTGAGAATTGAGCACTTGAGCAGAGCACTGGGCATTGAGAGCCGAGCAATAATTAAACCCCTAAGTTCGCAAGTGATAGAAAACAACCAAGATACAATGAAAGCTACTAAGGATGGTTTGGGAATTGAAGAGATAATTGCTGGCGAGGCCGCATAGACCCCCATGGTGGAGGATGTTCCAGAAGGCACTGAGGTTGTGACAAAAATCCCCAAATCACCATGAACGCCGAGGCCTAAGAAAGATAAACAAGTAATGGACCCAGTACGCGAGTCCCTGAGGAACCCACTACATAGTAAGCTATCAATGTACGATAAAGGAAAAACTGTCACTGATGACACAGAGGAGGAAGAAGAAGATTTATAGGCCCTTATCATCACAATGGAAGAAGATGAAGATATGGAGGATGATATTCAACCTATACGCTTTGCAACAAAACTTCCCACGTATGTCCCTCCATGGAAAGGGAAAAACAAAGTACCACATGACCTGGACGAACAAAGAGTTCACTCCAGACCCTGCTCCTCCTTGATGGCATTGTGTTGAGAGCATGCACCTAGGCCATGTGCCAACCCCAAAATTTGAAGTCTAGGACCTCACTGACTGTTACACAGTATTTTGTCACCATCCTTGTTACCCCTTCTCCCGTACATTGGAGGACCTATTCCGGGACCTGTGAGAAGTGACATAACTTGAAAACACCTGCATTGTATCCCCTAGAGTATGTACTTCATATGCCCTGAAGACACCTTCTACAAAATACCCAAAAATATAGCCCTTTCTCCATTGGCGCTGTTCCACAGTGTATCACTTGCGCCAATGGGGGAAATCCTCCAAAGAGGGTGCACCAGCTGGTGCTCTGTGTCAGAGTCACACTAGCGCCAACCCAGTTGGGTGAAGGTTTTAACAAACAAACTTTCGAAGGTTCCTTCTAACCTATCCATGAACTGATTCCAGTTTGAGTTAGTTCAGTTCGGCTTCGAATCTCCCAAGGAGGGAAGTAGTTCTCCACCTCTCATGGAAGCTTCCTAATGATAAGGAGAATCCCATAAATCAGGTGGATGGTCTTATCTACTTCTCCTACCTCTATATAAGCTTGTTCTTTTCCCTTTGACAAGCTAGTTAGTAATTCTACTTTTCAAACTCCCAAATCTAAGTCCCAAAGTCTAAGAATTGCTAAGCTCATGTTATAAGAGGCCTTCTTCATCCCTATGAGGCTATATCTTTAAGGAGGAGATCCATGTCCAAGTAATCAAGGAGAGAGAGGCTTGTTCCCCATCCCCTACAAGCTTTGCAAGGCATGTGTTGCCGATCACCCAGCCAAAGGAGGATTTGACGTAAGAACTTGGTTGTATTCTCTTTTGTTTGTCAATAATAATAGACGACTATCATTATGGTTCCACTCGTGTCTTTATAATGATGTTTGAGTTGTATCCTTTCTGACTAATACATAGTTGCATTTCTTGGATTTTATGCTTGTATTTGTCTTGTTGTTTGCATACGAGGATCGTGAGGATTGTGACCAGCTGAAGCGAAAGAACGGAAGCGACGACTCTTCTATGAATACTAGCATTGGATTCAAGGTAGTCTCTCATCATTAGCCTTTACTTTGCAATTAGGAACCTACACATTAGCGTTGTTTGATTGGTTCTAGACCCCATTTAGGCTAGTGGGATCGCCTCTGTCCGCAGAGGGGATTTACCTGTACAAAACTGACTGTGAGAAGTTCCCACACCTAGAGACTAAGAACCTAATGAAGCAAAATATTGAGGGGGTGGTGATAATGTTAGAGTTGCAAAAGTCGCTGCACGGTGTGGAAAAGGTTGGGTTGCTGCTCTTACTATGGATATCGCATTTCCACCACATGCCCATCACCATTTTCATCATCAGGCAGCTACTCTGCCTGGCACATGATGGATATCTATCACTGGAGGAGGCTATATCCATCATGGTGGACCTCATTCACCACATTTCTCAGCTCCCCTACAAAGGAAAGGACCCTGCAACCATAGCCAGAGGGAAGGGCAGTGATTTGGCCCTTACAGAAGCCATGGAGACAAAATACAAGTTGGAGAAGAAGAAAAGGGGATATGCCATCTCCAGCATCAAGGAAAAAGGGGTATGCATAACAACCCAACTCCTGGCTGGAAACGTTATGAGGAAGTGTCACGTCGATGAGGTACCGACCCTGGTAGTTACATTGGCTGAGCAGTGCATGGAGGGGGTCCAATTCAATTGGTCCCAATTCCTCTATAAGGAATTTTTGCAGAGCTGTCACGAAGCCCAAGAGCAGGGTAAAACCTTCCACTACACATGGTTGTTGTTATCGATAATTCTCGTAGTGGGGGAACTGCTAGAGGACAGTCAATTCCCCAACGTTGACAAAGAATTATTGGAGGCCGGGAAGTATGCTTCACTCTAGGCCATAAAGGACATAAAACGTATACACGACACCAGAATATTCTGTGTGCTCATGGAAATGAGCATCTAGATGTGGACCAATCAGTGACTGTGCCTGTCACTTATGGTGTACAACACTCTACAGAGTTTTGTAGAATTCAAATCTGACATGCATAATGCATACATTAGGGCACGCAAGGATACAATGAAGTAGTGGTTGAAGCTCCCTTTTATAGACACTGACGACGCTATCTTCATTGTCGTGGAGACATGGCCTCTGGAATGGCGCACCCCAGATCTAGAAGAACTAGAGAAGGTGACAACATAGAAGAAAAAGGATGATGCTAAGCTACACGTCACACAATTGGTCGAGAAAAGGCGGCATGAAACAATAGCAGTGAAGGAAAAGGTAGCGCACGAAGTGTCATAGAAATCCGTTGAGTAGAAGAAAGCCACAGATGTAGTAGTAGCAACACAGGTGGCACAGGTAGCAAACACGAGGATGGATGAGGGCCAAGCAATGTCCTCGCAAGGGCAAGAGGCAGAGGAAATAGAAATAGCCAAAGGGAGTGCAAACCCAGGGACAACACCCACACAGTTGAAGTGGCCACACATTAGAGAATGAGCAAGACCAAGGAAGAAGGTCAAGGCCTCAAAGTTGGCCATTGACCCGATCATCTTAACTAAAGGTGATCACCATGACATCGACGAGATAGTTCGCAATGTTACCAATGAAGCACTTCAAAATTTTCTGCAAGAGCACCAGATTGTGTTGGGGGCCTTCAGAGTGTAGTTGCAGGAGTTACAGGTGTCCCCCCTCAGGAAGGTACCTTGTCAACCCATGTCACAGCCAGAACTTCAGTAGCAGAGCAGATGTTGCATGCAAGGATGGAAAATGCAATAGTGTTGCCAGAGGGAGTTCTAGTGTCATCAAATGCGATGGAACAATTGTCGACTAGCATGATGAAAGGCCTTGGCCTTAATCTAGCTACCCTTCCATGGAAAACACTGTATCTGCTACAAGAAGGGATGACAGCAAAGCTACGCGCTAAGGAAAGCCGCACGATCCAAGTTCTTAGCGAGCAAAATATAAACATAGAACAACTCAGCTTACAGTGTGATGACTTGGTGTCGCAGAATCAACAGTTAGTTTAGGTGGTTGATGACGCTTGCTAAAGTGTCCCAGAGTTGGCCATCCCAAAAAGTATACCAATGGATGTGTGGATCCACAGGCTCACCTCAGGAGTCTGCGAGGCCAGGGAAGAAACGACCAAGGTTCAACTGGAGCTAAATATTCAGATCATCGAGTTGTGGTTAAAGTCACAACCATCCACTCCTACGGAAGTCAGAGAACAACGCGCTAGCACTATCGCAGCGGTATTGGAGGATATTGGAGGTGCATTGCGAGAATGCACCAGCTTGTTGGAAGAATCACTTGAGATCCTCAGACCTTTGCAAGAGGACACCAACATCCAACACCTGGAGATAGAGGCACGAGAAAACCAATAGCAATATGATAGTGTTTGAGGAATTGCATAGACAGTAGTCCTCACTCAATGGCTTGTGAGGATGCTGAAAGTGAAGACATTAAAGGAGTAGGTGGACGTGGCGCGACATAAGGAGGCAGTTCTCAAAGTGTGTGTTCAGTCATGGATTGATGAGGCCTTCATGATCATGGTGAATATTGAAGGGAAGCTCGCACATATACAGGGGATGTACACATTGAAGCAGAGACGCACCCCTAATTCAAAGGTCTCAGAAGCGCATGTAGTAGGTCCAGGAAATAGTAGCTCAGTTCGCTATTGACCTCTGTGTAGTTCAGGAACAGTTGGCGGGACTCCGTGCAAAGATTGCCACACCGAGAGAGTGACTCAAGCGCAAGTCACGATGTTTGTGTTGGGGGCTTGTTGGGCATCGAACCCCCCCGAGGCATGTTTTGGGGCACAAAGCACATTTTTTGACAAATTTTTTTTGTAAATCCCTGCGAATTGTGGGTGCGGAAGTATGTTAGAGTCATAGAGTTTTTTGCCCTAGTTTGTAATGTAATGTTAGCCTACCCATGGTCCACAGACCATGGGATTGTATAAATAGAGTGAGGCTCTAATTTGTAAAGGAAGAGTAGTGAAGGATGAGGAGTTAAGTCGTATCCAAAGAGGAAAGTCTAGTTTTGGGTTCTAGGGTAGGAGAAGGCTCTGCAGCTGAGTGCACAGAGGCCTAGTTGTCCACAGACCCCCACAGTTGAGTGCGTAGGGTGGAGTTGAGTTTGTAACCAAAGGAATAGAATAATAAAGAGAAGTTTTATCTAAATTCCATGTATCTATTCTTGAGTTATTACCTGTTTGATATCAATTGCAAATATACTGTTTATTTACTACGCGCACTTGTATGAATGATTTATATTGCTACGTATAATTTACACATGCAAGTAAGCTAAGTTAATCAACTAATGGTGAAATACTAGTAAGGACTTGGGTAATAACATCATTCGGCCCCCGAGTAGGGCTGTGCGAAGGCAGCATCACAGGTTGCGTGGTACGGGCAAGTGCACGTAGCCATGTGCATGCAGGGTCAAATCATAGATCACTTGAAATCATCACACATCCCTAGGGTGTGGAAACCTAGTTCTAGCACCCTCCCATACTACTTCAAGTGAGACCTCAGTCTGCGCTCCGAGGATTATTGCCGAAAGGGCCAGTAGTACTATGATTTGTTTGGCTCAATCACCTCTGAACATGGGTCAAAACCCAACAAGCCAACATCCTTTAACACCAGCAGCTGTACTATGCGTTCCTCCATGATGTCATGATCTTTTGTCTCAGTTACTGTTGCGATCCTTAGGCTGGGTATTATGTATTCCAACGACATTACTGCTTCTTGTCCGTAAATCAATCAAAAGGGTGTTTGCCTAGTCAATTTCTTAGAGGTAGTCCTATATGCCCATAGAACCGCTGGTATGCACATATCCCAATCATTCCTACTAATATTGTAGACCTTTGTGAGAGAAATCTCCAAGACCTTGTTGAAAGCTTCGACAGTGCCATTTTCCTGGGGGTGATATGATGTACTCTTCTGATGGTACATCTGGAACTCTTCTGTTAAAGCTGTGATTGTGTCATTCAGGAAGTATGATCCTCTGTCACTCATCAAAATATTTGGGCATCCAAATATTGATAGAATAAACTCGAATATGAACTTCGCAGCAGTGTCCATGTTGCAATCCTTCATAGGCTATGCCTCGACCCACCTAGTTATGTACTCCATCGTAGTGATAATATAACACGCTCCCATCTTCTTTCTTGGTGGCTGAATAGGTCCGAAAAAGTCAATTGCCCATTTATCAAATTCTTGTAACGTGGCATGTAGATTTAATGGAAGTTCATCCCTTCGTGATAGTCTCCCTATCCTTTGACACACATTGCATGCACTTCAGTATTCCTTGTAATCTTTATGTATCGTCGGCCACCATAACCCTCCTAGTAGGATCTTCTGCACAGTTTCCTTGCTTGCATACTATCCTCTAGTGACACCATCATGTGCTTCAACTAGAATACCATGTCTTTCATATTTAGGCACATATCAGCATAGAACTTCATCCGACCCCATCTTATATAATTCTCCTACAATCATAGAAAAATCTGCAACCCTGAAAACTAATTCCTTCTTTTGCTACGTTGTGTAACCTTCAGGCATTATGCTAGTAGATAAAAACTAAAAAATGTCTACAAAATGCTCATTTGCAACCTTGATAGCAAAGATATGCACTTCAGGTAATTGTTCCTCAATATTTGTAGGCTCTTCGCCATTTTTGATCTAGGAAACATGGCTCGGTCCAACATTCAATCTCATGTGCTTCAATATTAGTTCAAAATCATATTCTTGGAAAAGAAGAAACCATCTAGAGATTTCCCCACCAACATATGCTTATTGACCAACTACTTCAAAGCAGAATGGTATGTGTACATCTTAAAGTGCGTACCTATTAGATAATGCTTGAACTTCTCTAGTGCATAAACCATGGCCAATCCTTTGCACAACATGGTTGAGTATTTATTCTCGGCCTTAGATAGTTTCCTATTGGCGAAGAAAATCAGGTGATCGATATCTCTTTCCCCTAGTTGTGTTAAGATGCATCCCAATGCTATATAAGATGCATCCACATGCACATGAAATTCCTTCTTCCAATCCAGGAATACTAGGATTGGCACTGTAACCATCTTCTCCTTTAGAGTATCCAAGCTCTTCTAACAATCATCATCCCAAAAAAAGGTAGCATCCTTCTTTAACAAATTCTTCATGGGTGTAGTGATCTATGCATATGCCTTAATAAACTTCCTATAGTACCCAGTATGACCCAATGTCATGCGTAGCTGCTTTATATTCCTAGGGGACTCCACATTGATAATTATGATGATCTTAGCAAGGTCTACCATCAATCCTTGCTTATAGACAACATGGCCTAACAATATTCTGTAAGGTATGGAGAAAATGCATTTCTTCAAGATCAAGGAGATCTGATACTTCCTACATGCATCCAACATCAGATGAAAACTAGAGACATGCTTTTTTACCAGGTCAAACACTGTCCAATCATCAAAGTATAATTCCAAAAACTTATGAATGAATTCATCGAATGCTGCGACAACCACCCCTGAGAAAATCACAAGAGTATTTTTGAATCCGAAAGGCATGACTATGTATTGGAATGATCCCCATTCTGTAGTGAAGGTAGTCTTGCTTCTATCCTCCAGTGTAATCTTAATTTGGTGGTATCTTGAGAATCCATCCATAAATGAATAAGCTTTGTGTCCACCAACATTCTCAAGAAATTCATCTATAAACGATGTAGGGAATGGATCATTTACTCATGCATCATTTAACTTCCACAGATCTACACAGATCTTGATATCACCTTTTGTTTTCTTCTCTTGGACCACCATAGGAATGACCCATTCATATTCTTGTACTGGCTCAATTATTACGGTTGTGCTCATTTTATCAAGTTCCTCTCATACCTTTTCCTTGTATTTAGGATTCAACCAATATGGGCGCTACTTAACTAGCTTCGCATAAGGTTTTAAATTGATCTTCATCATCCCCAAATATTTGACTATCCCTTTCAAGTTAGAGAAATTGGTTTTTTAATAAATCTTGATATACATGTAATAACTCAACTACCTTATCCACTACATATTCATCCCAATAGTTGCCAATGTTTGCGAATTTTGGTTCTACTTTTGAACCAATGTTTAATTGCTTTGTGCACACCGATTGTGAAATATCAGTGATCTCTGCATTAGGTCCACCAAATTTATGATGTCCCTCTAATTCAAGAATATTAATATTCTGTGGATCCCCATTAGCTTCTTCCATTGTAACATTGTAACATTCTAAATCATGTTGTAGTTGCGTACTCCAGTTAGGTTATAACCATGTGATAGGTTCGATGGGTGTTTGGAAGATTGCTACTTTAATTTCCAGAAGCACTTCATCAATGCATTCAAACCCATCTTCGAAACTAAACGTCGACAAGAAAATTTCTTTCATCTCATCCCAATCCATGGTGCTGTGTTGTAGCTTAGTCTCTAAATACAATTTCTATGGGATAACATCCAAGTTATGAATAAAGATATGCACCCACTTAGGCTGAGGTATCTCACCCCTTGCCTTAGTCCACAGTGCTAGACGTTCATGGGGATCATCCTTCCCTATGTATTTTTTAGTGATTTGGGTGTTTGCATAGCCAAATATTGATCTCATCATTCTATGATATTCCTTCGAGTTAGTAAAAATTATCCCTGTGCGTACCCTGCCATCTTATAGGCATAGCTCTTAATGCTAGATCTAAGGCCTAGAACCGATGTTCCTCTCGTACATCCCTTTTTAAATGGTCAAGAAATATATTAACATCACCCAATCCATCATAATAGGGAAACTTTCATACCTCAGTAGATACACAACATAAAAATATTGTAAGGCAATTACATCTCAACATAGAGACCTCATGCAACCGATTCTTCTAGTTTTCTAACTCTTCGTCTGAATCTGATTTGCAGGAACTATCCTTCTCCCAGCCGATCCTTCCATTCATAGTGGGATTGATCAAATATTCATTTCACATAGTTAACTTATATATGTGCTCAATTTCGTCATCTTCATAGTAGTCAGGGTTTGGTTTTGTGTATCACACACCTTCAACTGTATCCAACGGGAAAATTACTTGAATTTCATTCTTTTCAAATACCATACTTCGATTCTTTAAGTTAATGATTGAATCCATGTCAAAGGCCCAATCAATCCTGAGCAACATTGGGTATGGATTTCTATCATCGACGATCTCAATAACTTCGAAATCAACCACTTCTCTTGCACCTTCAATATCTACAGTTACTCCCTGTAAGGACCCCATTGGAATTATCTTTTGTTGATTTGCCATGAGCAACTGTATTTGTGACCATTGTAACTTAGGATTTCCCATACATTCCCAAGTCTATTTCGAAAGTATGTTAGCATCAGAGCCTAAGTATAGGATTACCTGATCCATTTCAAAATCACTAATCTGCATAGTCAACTGCATCTCCCTACCAATTTTTTCTTGCTTTGGTTCACCTTATCCAATGTGCATTGTCCTGGTAACAGATTATCTTTGTTGGCACAATTATCTGTCAGTTCTTGCAGTCCTTCTACTGCCTTATGATCCCATAATAACTTCATGCAGATCAACAGAAACAATTTAACACTCTGGGATATGAATCTTGTGTTGCAGTAGCATCTTCAATTTTCTCCTTTCATGTGATTACCAACATCTAGTTCTGAGATGTAGAAGCACTTGGACCCATCAAAATCTTTCTTGCCTCCATGAATGTCTCATTTTCTCCATGTAAATCAAGCCCAACATTCTTCTCACTGGATTTTTGGAACCATGAATCTGATTCTCGCTGTTTTCCTTCGACCTTGTCTTCACCGGTGGCTACACCATTTCACGTGACTATGTTGATACTGGGATCATCTTCGAATGACTAAGATCTTATCATTTGAATATTATGCTTCAGTTGTTGGTCTTCTTCTCCTGCATCTTCACTATTAAGATCGGGAAATATTCTATAACATGATCAAATTGACAATAGTACTGAGACGAAGGGTGTGTTGGATTCGGACAGTCGCATGCAATGTGTCTTGGTTCTCTGCAGTTGTAATGAATAATCTGGCCCCATCCTCTTCCCCATCCTTGGGATCCTCTGCAAGCTGTAGGTGAGCCTTGGTCATTCTGTGTGTGGTTTTCAACCTGCATTCTATATAGTGGAGTTTTTTCCATCATTAGTTCATAGCTTCGACAATTCCTCTCATCATGACCAACTAATTTACAAAAGTTTCAAAAGAGTTGTTGTAGGGTAGCGGAAGCCTTGTGCAATGGTTATGGGGCTCGAAGCCCGCAATTTTGGGTAAAATTAGGGTAAAGAATCCACGAGATGCGTGGAGAATGATTTATAATAAGTCAAAGTTGAAAGGGTATTCTGCCCAAAAATAATGTAAATAAATGTAAGAGGAGTTGGCCCACCCATGGATCGCAGTCCATGGAAAGGTATAAATAGAGCAAGGCTCTATATGTAGAGTAGCTATGTTTTGGTATGATTTTTCAGATTTGATAGGTAATGGGTTTCTGAGAAGAGCATTCTAAAGGCATTTGTAAGTTTGAGTCAGGGGTTTGGGTAGAGGATAGAGGCTCTGCAACTTTGTGCACAAAGGCCTGGAAGAGTCCACAGTTGTGTGCGTGGACCCCTGCAGCTGAGTGTGTAGGGTGGATCTAGATGTACTGGTGTTAAGTGGAAATAAAGATAAGTTCATTCTGAAAATTATTTGTAATATCTAACTTATCGCAAATTTGACATTTTGTATGGTTAACAAGGTTGTTTTTGTCTATGGGCATTGATTATTGGATACTTGTGAATCGGGTTTTAATCTTAATACGTGAACTGAATGAAAGTAATAAATTTTTGCTGAAAGACCACCTTAAAGTAGATCTAAGTAGCAATACTTCATCCACTAGATTAGATTTGTAGACTACACGAGGTATTCAGGATCCCCGTGAATACAGCACAACGCAAATTGGCTGAACTGAGTGCGAAACCTCCAAACCACATCCAAACATCCCAATGGTGTGGAAACCTAGTTCCAACACCCTCCCCTACTACCTTGGGTGAGACCTTAGTCCGCGCTTCATGGGTTGTTGCCGAAAGGGCCGGTATTTGCGGGATTTGCTTGGCTAAATAATTCTTCCGAACCTAGGTCAGGCCCATATAAGCTAATAAATGGTTCTGTTTCTAGGACCGGGATCTGCCTAAGGGGTGTATGATGTGGGAACAATGGAACCCTACAAAGATAGAGATTGAAGAATGGTGGTATCTGAAACTCCACGAGTTCGTAGTTCAGGAAAATAGAAACCCATGAGTATTAGAGGAAGATTAGCTGGACAAGTAAGCCCAAGCTTAATGATAACAAATCAACAACGGACAACCCCCGTCAAGCTTACTCCCCCGAAATAATCCTAGAGTACCAACCTCCTGTAGCTATATAGTCCTAGAATACAGGGCATTGATCCTTATGATCATCTTTGACCTTGCATTTTGTGCACCAAACTTTAGATTGTGCCTCTGACTTAACCCCATTTCCCTTCTTCAGATTCTGCAACTCCATATGTAGGCTTGCTAGTTGTGTCTGGATCTACTGAACTCCTACATTCATATCCTAGGTTGGCAAGGCTTATAGCTTCATCATGATTTCCAACACTTCAGCTTGAGACCCAATCTTCTGCTAAGATAACATAAATCTTAAGTGAGGTAATACAGAAGCTATATACTAGTCCCTATGTTGTTCATCTAAAATATGAAGGTTATATTGACTCAGTAAGCACTTCAGTTACTGATCTATATCCCATGCAGACTCATTAACCCTTTGCTTGATCTACTTGATCTTAGTCACACACTGAGATTTCGACTTTGGCTTTGTAAATTCTGCATTCAGTGCATCCTTTGTATTAGCCAATGAAGTAGCCAGATGAGTTTGTGATGTATCTAATGTACCCGGTAAGCATTCTATCCTCTCGTGCTATAACTAGTTGCACTTTCTTCATATCATCATCATTGATATGTTGCGCTTTCCACACACCCTCTACGACGAACAAAAATTGTTTGGGATCCTCTGATACCTGACCCCTAATTACATGCATTTTCACTGTATTTGTCACAATGAATAGCGGATGTGGAGGTGGAGGTGGAGGTGGAGGTGTAGGTGTAGGTGTATGAGGCAGAGGTGAAGGTGGAGGTGGAGTTGTTGGATATGGAATTCCAAAAGTACGCTGATCTACTGTCTATGCCACACCTCTGGGTGTACTAGTGCTACTTCGTTGTTCTTCACTTTCAAACCCTCCCAGTAAGGGACTGTGTTCGCTTCCGACAAATTTGTCTAGATCTACTCTAAATTGCTTTCCACTTTGCATAGATCTAGTCAGACCCTTTTTAAACATTAAGGTAAAGGCATTATCCCCTTTTCACACAAAATCATTTTAATATAGGGTTTTAACAATTTCAGGTACTTACCTCTCTAACCTTTGAAGAATCGGCGTTCATCTTTGCTATAAGGAAAAGATGTGTCAATTGAAAATTCAATGATGAAACCACCCAAAATACTATCAATCCAGTAATTAACAACCCTTGCAACCTTATAATTAGGTCCTTGAAGATGTTTGATTAATTATGGAGTCCACACAATAGGATTGTCGTGCTTCCAGGTAGGTTCTCTATCTAATAATTTGGACAACCACTTGTGTAATTCACAAAGGAACAATAAAAAGAAAAATTTGTGTACTTCTATGTAGAGAAAACTCTACAACCACTTTTCTTTTGATAAGCGTGGATTCCTATTCTCCTGGGCTGCAAACTCATGAAAATTTCAATCTATGAACTTCTCGATTTCCTTAGTTGGTATCAACTTACGCCACATCACACATCCCTCAAATAGATCTCGATGTTGACAACTGAACCATTTTTTGCCTTGAGGGGGTCTTGACCTAGGTTCAGAGTTAGCTATGCTAAACAATAAAACCATACACTACCGACCCTTTCAGAAACAACCTGTGTAGCGCAGGCCGTAGTCTCACCTGAGGTAATATTGGGGGATGCTAGAACCAAGAATCTGCATCTAGAAAGTTATGTGATGTGGGGTTAAGGTGTTTTCTTAGGTCTGATCTGACCTTTGCAAACCCTTATTCATGAAATTTCTGAATTTAAGTGATTTTTAATTAAAGAGAGCTATAAAATTTGTGTAAACATTTAATCATGAATACAATCACATAGAATTATGGATCCATATCTTCGCGGAGCAGTAAATTCAAAAATACAGATAACTATAATTCAAGTGCATGCGAATAAGAAAAATACATAAGTATATAAAAATAGACACAAAATTGCTTCAAATATTATTGATTACTTTAGATCTTCCTTATACGGACTTCCCAGACCCCATGCACATAGCTGCAAGGGACCGCACACTCAGTTGCAAACTTACCAAGGTATCCATGCACTCAAATGCATGAGCCTCCCCCTTCACCAAAACACAAAAATATTGTACAAACTCAGAACATATCAAAATCCCATTTTGTTCAGATATTTTTTCTTAGACTTGCTAAGACACCATTTTATATACTTTTTTGTATTACAATACCATGTTCCGCAAACCATGGGTGGATCTAAAAATAATACAAAAATGTAAGGGGTTTTGACCTTCCTAAAACCCATTTGACTCCTATTGGCCTGCGTGTTGCGTTCTTGGCTCCTCAAAATGTGGAGACTTACAATATTTTAACAAAATTGACACAAGGGACCTCGTTCCAATAGGTAGCGTGTCCATAATTCTAGCCACCAATCTTCCAGATGGGTATGGTCATCGCATATAGCACATGGTAAAGTAGAGGGGTGAAAATATGATTTATTCCACCCTCATTTGTTGTAGGCGGGTGCAGAGCTAGATGATGTCTCTTCTTGTATGTAGAATATGTTTTGGCATTTTTCATTCTGTGGAGGCGTGGTTGGCGCCATGGGCTAATTGTTGATGGTTTGGATGAGACCTTTTAGTGTCCTTTAGAGTTCAGGGATATCTAGACAATGATGAGTGTAGTCTCCATTTTGATCGCATATGGGACACACATGGTTGGTGTGTATTTTGTTGTTATGTAAGGATACGACTTTCACTCCTTTTTGTGGAGTTAAGGTTACTAATGTGTTGGAGGCATTCATGATTGTTTTTAATTCGTCTATTTCTGGGCATATATGAGTTGGGTGCCCAAATTCCTCACATAACGCTCACGATTGCATGGGTTTAGAGGATTTGGAAGTTTCCCCTTTTTTACCGTTCTGTTTTATTTTTCTGGTGGCTCCAATTGTGGTAGGTGACAGACGGTTTTGAGTTGGGGTTTTCCTATGAAATGAAGGTACAAGGAAGCTCCCTTCCTGTATGTGTCCTGACTTAGCTGACACAGTTATGGGAATTAGGTACCAAACTGGTATTGTGAGAGTCATATTTGGTAATGTGAGGGTTGTCATGGCTTAGTGTGAGATGAACTTGGGTGGGGAACATAAGAAAGGGGTTTGCGTAATTGCGGGAGGTAAAGACCTAACTTCTTCAGTTGTAGGTGTTGAGTTTCCTGGAACTGATTCTGGTGGTTGGGTAGTGTTTGATGAAGTCATCATACAAACCGATGCTCCAGTATTTTGGACAAGCTCTTGTATTACTAGAGGGTCTCCTATGAATGTTCCTAGGAGGTTTGATGGCTTAAACTAGCCTAGGCTGGGCTTAGTGTAAGTAGTGACAACTTCTTGGGATACTAAGGGAAACATGCCATTTGGTGTGGGGGAAGTTGTCTTCTCATAGTATCTGAGTTGATCAATCCTAATGAACTTCAACAACATCATGATTCTGAACACCGATGAGGTGACTGCTAGCATTTCATACATATAGCTTCGGTCTAGGAGGATGTTCTAATCCAAATTGGAGTTGAGTACTTCAATGTCTATTAACACAGTTTTTCCATCCTACATAACTGGAACACTAGGGTATAGACCAATAGGAGTAGAATGGCACCCATCGTATTCTTTGAGTGTTGTTTCAGATGGCTTAAGTTTAGGGGAAGCCCCTTTGTCAACGATGGAATGATGGATATTGATATTTTGGACTGAGACAAGGATTTGGAAAGTGATGGTTGAAGGTTGCCGAGGAGTAGATTTGTCCAACTCAAAGACCATGAGGCAGGAATAAAATGGGTTGATTGCACCTAAAGCAGAAAGTATGGATTTTTGCTAGGTTGGGCAGGTGTGTAGGACTTTAAGTGCTAACATAGCTGACGGTGACTGAGCCAAGTCATTGACTATATTGTAACTATGGGAAGCTCTTGTATTATGCCCTACACACCGTAAAGTTCCTTTAACCATTTTGGGCATGAAATCAATGGGAGGTCGCGTAATGGTCAATGGTCCAATAAGAATGGCCTTATGCGAGGTGGATGTATTGGGCTCTTGGGTAGCGTCATAAGTTTGATTTCTCGTTTGCAAATGGACATCCTCTCCTATCATGAAGATATCATGGTTAGGAGTATTGTTCCCTCCATATGGGTGAGCTTGGGAATTTTTTTGTGTGTTAACAACTCCCTAATGGGGAAGGGGTTCCTACATGACTGCAGTTAGTTGGCCACTTTGCCCCCTGCTACCCTATATCATTTTTAAATTGGGAAGTTGGGGATTGTGATGGGTATAATGGTCATACTCCCTGCAAATGGTGCATGCATGATTAGTCTGAAGACAAATGTTCTTGCCCTGTTTATTTGAGTTGTTATTGGTTATACCTTGGTTTCAGTTCTGGTTGGGGTTGTCCCTTCTTGGTGCCTTTGGGGGTTGCTGTTGATTTCCGCCTCCCCGCTCAGGCTCTCTCTTTGGCTTATTTTTCAGGTTTTTCCTAGCATCGTTAGAAAGATTAACTGAATTTGGTTGTTCTTCTAATTGATGTGATGAAGCAAGACATGGTTGCACTATATTTAACTGTACATTATTTTGCTTTGGTAGGATATTCTATTGTTGTGTTGGGAAAGGAGAATATTGGTTCTCTTGTCCCTGGTTAACATACTAGTTCGGGGGAGCATGCATTTTAACTGTACTCCAGGAGGAGTATTGATTTCCCTATGGGGGATGATATGAGCCTCCTTGGGGGGGTTGGTGCTAGTTAACCCTTTTTCCTATATTCTGCATAGGTGCGGGTTGACCATTATAATACCCAGTGTTCTGTAATGGTGGTGTAGCATCATAATATGGTCCATTCATTGGATACGCAGGGTATTGGTAGCAACTACTGCGATGTCTTTGGGATAGGGCCCCAATTAATTTGTCATATGTATTGGATGCGTCTGTTGTTTCTCGATAAAATTGCAAGCACGGGGCATCTAGAAGTACATTGTAAATGTATCATGACTGGTTGTAGATAAGCTCCAGTTGTTGGGATTTACTGATGGCTTCTTCCTCGTTTTGCGGGAATGTTTTAGCCATGTCCTTTGAGATTTCAAAGATGAGGGATCTCAAGAAAATGTCTTGGAGGAATTTATCTTCAAAATCAATTTTGCACAAGTTGTGGCATTTCCACCATTCATGGATATGGTCCCAGATGTGAGTAGCTTGTGTTTGTTTGAAGCTGGTAAGAAGTTCCAGCCTAGAATCATAGCGGATTGGGAGTTGGAAGAAAGTAAGGAACACTTTAGCTAATGAGATAAAGGTTCTGTGAGACACAGAGGGTTGGTCTATAAGGGTGCATTGAAATAGCCTTAATTTAATAATATCTTTGGTGATATTGTTAGATGAATACCACAGGTGAAATGTCATGACGTGGTTCCCTAGGTCTTCGCCCTACTTTCCCTAAAATTTTGGAATATCTGAAGGGAGCTTTATGGGAATAGTTGGCCAATTTTGGCCATGTTTGATTGGGTCATTTGTGAGCATGCTTAAATCTGGGAGATTTAATGAAGCTAAAAACAGGATCTTTGCATTCCCTGCCATCAGAAAGCGATTCTGGACAACTATATGTTGTGGAGTCCTCTGTGGGGATGTCATAGGAGGATTACCTTGATGGGTAGCTTGAGGGATGTCCGAAGGAGAAGTGCGTGTGCTCCCAAAGGGGGTAGCGTGTTGGGATCCTTCAGGAGTGGTGAAGGGTGTACCTTTCCATGGAGCAGTTCTGAGAAAATTTTTACTAATAAAGGAAGATCCAATAATGGTGGCTGAATGACACCCTCTCCACCTAAACAGAGAGTCATGGTACACCTCCCAGCAAATGGGGGAGGTTTAGAAAATGCATAGATCGAAGGGGGGCCATGGGGTCCCCTATGGTGTCGATTTAGATTGTGCGCTACTTTGATTTTGGTGATGGATGGATATATATATATATATATAGCAATACAATTGGATCACATACATAAAGCAAAGTGAAAATGTTAATGGTTTATTTTTCTTTAATTAAACTATGTGACGAAGCAAACAAGAAAGGATTTTTGTTTGTTACGTATGATAAATAGTCCTATGAAGACCTAATTGTCCTGTCCACTCTCAAAGTAACTGGGCCTTGTGGAGATAACTCCTTATGGGTCCTAGGGCACCATCCTGGAAGAACTGTTGACACCTTCTAGTAGCCGAGGAATCAACCAAAGTAATGGTAATGAGGGTCGATTGCTGCCTGCACTGTCACCTATAGGGAAGGATGCCCTATATTGTATCACTAAGTACCTTCATCCCACGTGAGAATTTGAGTCTTTAGCTTCTTCGTAATTGCTTACCAGTACTGAGCACTAGATGGGTCACGTAGTTCTAAAGAGTATCCCACACATTGGCCCTAAGCTGAACCCCCTTTGAATCGGGTCTCTCTGATGTCGGGGTTTGCTTTTCCATGGAATTGTTGAAGGATTTTTAAGCTCCCTAGAAAGTTAAAAACTATGTTTCAATGGTGAAGCATGACCATGGAGGCTTATGGGATGCCTACTCCCAATGATCTTAACCTAAACTATAAATTTTTCGGTGGCTCTTGTGGGGAAACATAATTTTTTCAAGTTATGGTTGTTTTCAAAGAGGATTATTTCACTTATGGGGTGACTTGCTAAGCCAAAATAGAATAAGTAACCAAATATCCAAAAGATGGATGGTCTTTGAGTACAAAGTGTATGGAGGCTTAGTGTGTGATGCAAGTGAACATAGAAGTGTGATAAGATTTGGATATGTTTTGATCCTTTTCAATATCCTTTTAATTACATTAGGTGTTGGTTGTTCCTTGCATGGAAAAAGAAATTTGTTTGTGGATTATGGGCCACTTACTTTTTCCTATTAAACTATGTGGAGTTTAATAAGGGAGATGGAAATTCAAATATTTTCAAGAAGGTTTTCGTATGCAATCCCGGGTGCGTCTAGGAGATGTAAGGGAAGTAGGGATTACTCACTTTCTTTACTAACATCTGCTCCTAGTCCCATTTTTTTTTTTGCTTTGGTTAGTACTAAGATTCCTAGATAATTGGCCACTTGCTTTACTAATTAAGCTAATATGAGTTGCAAAAAATTACGCGAAATAGTTTGAAAACATATGTGGATTATGTCGACTTACTTTCCTCCCTACTTAAGCTATGTGGGGTTTTGTTGCAAATAATTAAAATATATATATATAAATGCTTGATGAATTAGGATTCATTCAAGCAACCAAGGCTACTGAACAAAAAACAAAGAATGTGTAGGTCAAGGAAATTCACTAGAGGCTGCCAACCACCTGAGAAAACTAAAAAATAGAAGGTTTTTTTGTTTTTTTTTTCTATCTACCACACGTGTTTTGTAGAAACAGGTGCACACTTCACAGTTTTCGTAGACACAATCGTATTCTTTGTGTCTGTCAGAGAAAAAAACACATGGGCAAGAAAATTCTGTAAATTCTTCACTTCCACAGGCTCAGAATAGGTCCAGGGGGATTGTAAAAAATCTAGGGAGGTGAGGAGCACCTTGAAGGATGTTTGTGCTGAGAGGAGGTCCTGTAAACAATCTCTAGATTAATGAAATAGATCAGTATGGTCACCATTCATGTTGTAGTGTTTTTGGAGCACAAGTGTACCAAAAGGAACCCCCTTAGCAGTGGATTGTTACCTGCAAAGAATCACATTCAAAATTGGTGTTGTTAGTGGACAAACTTAAATAAACACAACATTGTAAATAATGGATACAATCCATACATAAACATAAACCTAAATGAAAAGGTGCATGAACATAACAATGCTCAAATGGAGCAAACACATCAATAATATATTGAAAAATCTCCCTTTATTGATTGCTGGTGGTATAGGTTGAATAAAATCAAAATACTAAAACACTTGAAGAGAATTCCTTGAGCTAGGGAGCTCAAAAATCCTCAGCAAAGATGTTTATTTTCCTCAATATCTTTGCATGTTTGTGCTCTCTCTCAAAGAAGTGTGAATACTCTCCAAAGGGTGGATTACTCTTCGCTCACTAAGATGTTGGGTTTCTTAGAAGCAATTTGGCCAACATGCTAATGCTCTTCACTTCCTTGGTTCAATAATGAAATGGTGGTTTGCTTACAGCAATTTGGCTAGCATAATAATGTCTCTTCTTTTGGATCTGCCATGGCCTGTTTAGATATATTTTTTTGAATCCATCTTCCCTCTCTTGGTACATGTATGATAAATACACATGAGTAGGACAAGGGAATTCCATTCAGGACTTCACTTCCCCAAGGTAACTCGAATTCAGTTGTACAAGGCTAATCTCGCATCAAGAAATTGGCTCCAAGTGTGTAGAGTGGTCCTAGACTACTGAGTAACCTTTCCTGCAACCGCATGGATATTTGAGGATATTCTGCAAGCGCGTTTATCGAAGAAATCTACGTGTGGTATTAACTGATTTCCTTTATAAACTTTGGATCTTAGGAGAACCATTGATTTTTGAATATTTATAATGTATTCGAATGGAAAAATGTTCACCTCTGCATTCTTCTCGACACTTTTCATGTCTTCTGGATTGTACTAGCAGGTGTAAGATTTTCTAGTGTTAACAGTTATGTAATATATGTGTCACATACCCAAAGTTCCTCCTTGGGCTCTAATGCACTTCACGTATTTACTTCTTCATAACAAATTATTGGGTTAGATTTACCTCTAACTGTAACAAATTCCAGAATTCATATGCCGAACAAATAGTTGTAGAAAAGTCATAAAGGAATTGTAATGAATTTAATTTGTACCTTTTCAACCATTTATCCTTGTAGTGAACTTGGATTTTTTTTTTTCCAGAATTCCCACTACAAACCAGGATAGTGTAGAATTTGGGCCATCATAACTATAACATATCATCAAATTATCTCAATAATCCAAGTTATCATAAATCATGCTCATAGTTTAAAGTTTGATACTTATCTTGATTTGACGAATTATTCTTTGTATGCACATGGGGTCAATTTGCTATCCCAACAAGCACCTAACCGATAACATGTCTTACATGAACAAAGTGTGGATCCATGTGTTTGATCCAGTGCTTTAAGTACTCTCTAAACTATCTTTTCAGGTACCACTTCAATAACAATCTTCTCCAGGACTCTAGGTACCCTACAAAATAAATGCCCAGATACCCACCCCACAATCATTCTCGATCGCCTTCCAAAGCAACAAAGGAATCTAGAGATTTATCTCCACCATGAATCATCAAGGGACTATAAAGGCTTATACTTATGGGCACTACAACATAGGTAGTCGCTACCAAAATAGACAGTTGTCTGTCAATAGAAGTATTGGGAGTCGAGAGACTATCCCGCCTCCACCCACAAACCATACTTTGTATACAGGCTCAAAGAAGTAACAAAGACATATACATATACACATGACGGAAAACAACATGCACATAACGTGATGCCACACACATAGCGTACATTATAAGCACATATGACACAATAAAACATTGTTGACAATGATGGACACTACCAACATATAGGGGATCTCCCTAATATGAGGTACCAATTAGACCTCACACTGTTTGGTGTAGGAGTCCCAATTGGAATACACCTGAATACCATTTACTTAAATATATGCCCTTGCTTAATCTATTAGCATGAGAGAGAAGCACATATGTGCTTTTGAATGAGCAAGTGAGTATACCTTGTGAATTTTCAATTGGAGATGTATCAAGGTTTTTGCGTTACATAAGGAAAATAAAGTGTGCCTCTAAGAGACAAGTAATAGTACTGCCCTACTGGAGAGACACAAAAATGAGAAATAATAATTTAACATCAAACAAAATAGTTCACATACATGCGACGATCATTACAATCATTGCAACACATTTATAATAAGTTAAGCACGATCATTACACTCAATTTTGGAGCCTTCCTTGGTCTTTTATATTGTTTTTGCAAACACTAGAGTTCATTTCATGAGCTTTCTTACAGTGCTTTGGTCCGTTTTGCATGTTGGGTTAACTATCATCTTTTGGCATGTTTGGCTATCGTACAATGTTTACAAGCCTATTCTAATGGCTTCAAAGGTTGGCCTTTATGTATATGAGTTTTCCCAACCATGTAAAAACCTATCACATCCATACAAAAAGTCTTGATCATGGTCGCACAAGTGTCATCACAACCTTCCTAAAGCCTATCTGAAGTGTCACATTTATCGTATCTTGTCGTGAGGTAGTCACACAAAGGGAACTGATTTTTTCATGTGTTCCGATGATCTATGTTGTTGTGTCATTAAAGTATGCTAAGTGTGTGATCACAATCAAGGTTCATCACAATTCATCACCTATCCAACAGTTGTTATTTTCGGAAAAAATCTTCCCAACTGAGCAACTTAGCTTCACCAGGTCCTAAGTGAACTGCACACTACATAGTCTCATCCCTCTAAGTTGTGACCTTGCTTCATGGAATTGTGCAATGCGCAGTCTTTGTCCCCCAGGGTTACTACTCTACGTAATTCCTGTGACCAACTCCTGATCTTGACCCCCATAATTGTGTAGTTATGTCTCCCAACCTTCCTTGAACTACGTACTTCACATATTCCAGCCTCATGCTTTTCCCTTTGTTGTTATAACTACGAAATTCATAGAATCCCCACCTCCCTTGACATCCAAAACTGTGAAGTTGGATTTCCCGATGTCCTTTCCCTCAACTAGACCCTGCTGCCTCCAGAAACTGCACAGTCCTGTCCTTCAAGCCTCCCTGAGCTATGCATTACGCAGTATTAGAGCCCAAGCTCTCCCCCTGATTGTTAGAACTGCGTAATGGGCAATCACTGGGCCCCTCTTCCTAGCATGTCACCTTTTTCTTGGGCTCAGTTGATGGATCATAATGCATCATCATAGACTAGGGGGTTTTCGGATTGATGTCGTCTCGTCATGAGTGAATTGCAGGAATAGATACATTATCATGTCATGGCAAGACGATGGAGAAGGAGAAGAAGGAATGAAGCATGCGTAAAGACTCCCTTATAGTTGAACTCACAAGTGGATCAATCGAGAGAAAGTGAAGGGACACACAAGATTTCAACCACCTTTCAAGGCTAAAGATCATTGAAGATTTTGCATCACCAAGCCATGTAGAGGTGGAGAGAAAACATATCAAAGAAGACAAAAAACACTTAGTAGCAACAATGACTTGACATTGCTACATCATCAAGCAATCCATGTTAGTAGTTTCATGTCATATCATGTCATGAGTGGTCATATGTGTTATTGGAAAAACTAGTGTCCATTTAGAGCTGCTAGTCCCACTAAGACGGGTAGCTATCTTAGAAACAAATAAACTAAAGTTACTTGTGTTTTCCTTTATGAGAGATAGATGAGAGAGAAGCTGAGAGTACCAACCTCAGTCTTTCGCTTGGCTCCTTGCTTGTTTCCTCTCCCCTTTGACAGATCTTTGCCACTCCTTCTTTGCTTGTCTTGCTTCAAAGAACACCTGTAGAGTCAAAGCAGCATAACACCATCAAAGCATAGAGATCTACAATCATAAGAAATATAGGATCAGATATATATTGACGATAAATGCATATATCAACTCAGACATACAAGAATATGGAGGAAAACTCAAATAGATTTATTGATAGAAAGAGTAGAAGAGAGGATTACAACCCATTGATCTGACCCAATGGCATCCTCCCATCGTGAAAGCCCTTCTTCACCTCATGAAAAGCTAGATCACCCAACACTATGATGTTCCACAAAGAAACCAACAACACTTACTTATAAGATGCAAAATTCCAGCCTTTGGATCTCTAGGATGAGGGATCCATATATAGATGTTTGCAAGTGGGTGAGTCGGCTTCTGAGATTTTTATTAGTGTCCTCTCTCAGATAATTCTTGATTCCACTTGGAGATTCATGATCTCTTACTCATCCCTGGGCGAATTTAGAGAGGCAAGTGTCAAATGGGCAGTTTCTAGAATATTCTCTGGGTTTCCACCTAGCCAACTGCCTCTGCGATTTTCCTGCTCTCACACATCACACCCTACAGAAGGGCTTTTCAGTATGCATCGCACTTTTTTCATGTGGCAGGTGAGATGCATCGTACCCTTAGCACTGAGCAGTCTGTATGGTCTAGTTTTGACCAGTTCTGAGTAGTTTTTCAGGGAGAACTTTTGGGAGATGATGTAATCGGCTGACCTTGGTGCTTTAGGGTATGAAACAACACTTTTAGGGGCATTGAAGCCATTGGTTTATGGACATATAATATTGGGGTTGCAATGCCCAAATATGTCTATAACAGTTGCCCCCTAAAGCATGAGGTCAGAAATCTTCAGATGTCGAGTGAAATGCTTTACCATGAGGATCCGAGGTTTTTCGAATTGGAAAGTGACCTGTAATAAGATACAATACAATACATTATCTTCATAATATTTTCATGATCTAGCTGAGGTGGGCATTCCCATGCTCAACTTTTATAAATTCATTTTCATGTACATAAGACAGAAAACCGTCTGTATGGCAGATTGATGATTTTGGTAGAGCCATCATCCCTTAGCTTGGATGATTATCTGTGCAGCTATGATGTAAATTTGATGTTTTTATTTTCCTAAATATATTGCAACGAAGATGGATGAAACTAGATCTAGGGTCTTCAAACTCATTCAATCTTCACCCGAAGTACCAACCAATGATGCAAGCTATTAACAGGCGCGAGAGGAATCATCGATAATGATAATGACCCCCAAGGTACTGTAGTACAATTCACGTGGTGTGAATACATGAGTTGATGTCGAACACCATGCAAAATCTTCCAGTCAAAGGGGATTAATGTAACCTGTCGCCAGAAGTGAGAAACTTGCCATTGAGGCATGCAAGCTTCAAAGTACTGAAAGGGTTTTTCATAGGTTGACTTCTTGGATAATGAGTTGATGTCGACAAGAAGTGACCCATCGTAGGAGGGAATTAATGAATCCCACATCTACGACATGGAACAGAGCAAATGATTTTGTGGAGGTGAAAACGATCTGATGATACAGGGTTCAGGGTGGCGGTCATGAAAGAATGAAGTGTGAAGGTATTGCAGTGGATGAGACACAATAGGGGTGATTTTAGGGGCGAATGTTCACCCTTTGGCGAAATTAAGGGGTTTTAAATTTTTAGTGGGCGAATATTTTGTATCATAGTACATTTTTACAAATCACATCAAATAGCCCACCTTATTTTAAGGGAGAGGGTAAAAAAGGTAAATTTAGCCCTTGAAATTAGGAGTTACAACCTTCCATTCACCCATTTTCAAGAATAGGTTATTTAAGTGAATCCTATGGGCCAAAGGCCCAAATACCATATTTATAAAAAGAGGTATGGTAAATTAATAAAAAATATAAAATAATGAGAGGGTAATGGTAAAATAAATAAAGCATTTTTTATATTTACTCCATAAGTCACCTTATATAATGCAAGGGTGTAAACAAATAAAAATATAAGTAAAGTGGAGGTATGGTAAATAAATAAAACGTCTTTTTATACTTACTCAAAAGGTATGGTAAATAAATAAAAATATAAATAAACTAGACGCATGGCATGGTAAATAAAATAAAACCTCTTTTTATATTTAGTCCATAACCCTCGTTCTATTTATGAAGGCTCAAGAAAGAAATAAAACCTCTTTTTATATTTAGTCCATAACCCTCGTTCTATTTATGAAGGCTTAAGAAATAGGTTTTATTTAAGTGAATCCTATGGGCCAAATACCATATTTGTAAAAGAGGTATGGTAAATTAATAAAAATATAAATAAGCGAGAGGTATGGTAAACAAATAAACATTTTTTTATATTTACAACATAAGTCACCTTGTATTTATGAATGGTATGGTAAATTAATAAAAATATAAATAAACGAGAGGTATGGTAAACAAATAAAACACTTTTTTATTTTTTTATATTAATACC
>APFE030888149.1:51423-77590 GCA_000404065.3 Pinus taeda | reverse complement strand
CTCGTTCTATTTATGAAGGCTCAAGAAAGAGGTTTTATTTAAGTGAATCCCATGGGCCAAATACCATATTTGTAAAAGCAGTATGGTAAATTAATAAAAATATAAATAAACTAGAGGTATGGTAAACAAATAAAACATTTTTTTATATTTACTCCATAAGTCACTTTATATTTATGAACACTCAAAAAATGCGTTATATTTAGGTGAAACCTATGGGCAAAATAGTATGGGACAAATACCATGGACTAGATTGTTGTTAATACCATGCAAAAAGACATTATTAACCCTAATATTAGTATTAATAAAAATAAAAATGGCACACTCAAAAAATGCGTTATATTTAGGTGAAACCTATGGGAAAATACTATGGGACAAATACCATGGACTAGATTGTTATTAATACCATGCAAAAAAACATTATTAACCCTAATATTAGTATTAATAAAAATAAAAATGGCACATGGTATTGACCATGGTATTAACCAAAATGGCACATGGTATTGACCCATGGTATTCACCTGGAATGTAGCCTATTTAAATGGGGGAATTAAACCAGAATAGATCCATTTTTACTCTGGATCTAGTAATCCAAGAGAGATATCAAATATCGTGATATGCAAACTAGCATAGAGTAAAAAATTAAAACTGATGTTGTAATTTCATGTATGTTAAACATTTTAGGTTGGTTAAAATAAAAAATAAAATAAAAATCAACAATTAATTTTATTAATTTTTATAAATTACTAATAGTAATTTTTAAGCTTTATGATAACCCATGGTAATGCCATGGTATTCATGTGAGCATAGAGTATTTAAAGGGGAAATTCTATCATCTTAGATCCATCTTAATTCTGGGTCTACCAAGTGCTAAGAGGGATAAATAGAATTTATCCACTCTTAGAATTCATCCCCTTAAGAGTGGTAGATGTGGAGTTAAGATGGATATAGGTTGGTTTTTATGATAATGAAGATATTAAATAGACTTAGGAAATTATATTGTAAAAACATCTTAAGGTGAATGGTTAAAGCATAGACATTGGACAAGTATATTTGTATACTTCTGTTTTAAACTGAAACAAATCCAGGGGTAAAAGGAATGGATTGATTGCACTAGTCATCTTTCTATAACTTTCCAACATATGTTGGAGTAAACAGATTGTAATTTGGGTAATTTTTCTAATTGCAAATAGGAACATACTTGTGTATTGGCAGGGTGGTTACGAGGTCCCTAGAAGTGGAGTAAACAAATTGTAATTTGGGTAATTTTTCTAATTGAAAACAGGAACATACTTGTGTATTGGCAGGGTTGTTATGAGGTCCCTAGAAGTGATGAATTTGAATTTTTCTTGGTTTTATATATAGTATTAGGTTTTTTCTCATGCATTCCGTGAATGGCATGGGTGAATTTTATCTTACACCCACTAGATTATCGATATGTAATTTCGGTAATTTTGATTTCAAAAGATATTTTAAAGAAATGCAATGATTTCATTTGTGTATTCAATAAACACAAGATTTTATAATTGAGTAAAATATTCGCCATGCCTGGTGAGAGATTCGCCAAAAAATTATATATACATATCACATTATTGATAAAATCGCCTTCCATTTTTCCTATATACCATGGAGATTCACCCATTTATTATACATGTAAATTTAGGGGGGGTTCTTAAAATTTTCCCTGAGAGACAAGCTGGGTGGTGAATTCTCTGAGTGACTTCTCTTGAACATATCATCGACACTGAAATGGATTGGTAGTGTTAACCCCAAAAATGGATGGTACGGTGGACCAATGGCGATATGACTGGTGAATGTAATAACCCAACCCGACTAAATCATGGTGACGAAGTGAAAGTGTCATGTTCAAGAGTGACCTGCTACCAATAAAGTTTCTTCAAATTTTCTTCCCAATTTTTCCCCAATCATTTCTGACCAGTACCTCTTTATTTTCTTCAAGCTTGAGGAGGATAAAATATGCTTTTTCTATAATTTTGCCTTCTGGAAAACCCGTCGCTATGTTTTAACGAGCCTAGCGACAGTGAAACTCACTCTTGCCTACATGGACAAGTTTGTTGCTATTGTTTTAACGAGTTTAACGAAAAATATAACTCGATAATTTTTCAATTTTATAGAGTCTGAAAAGGGACAGAAAGGAAACTCTAGTATTCCTTTTTCATAATATAATCCCTTAAGTCCGAAAAAGTATAAAATAATATGAAAGGGATGAATTTTCAATAGTTTTAACGAGCCGAACAAGACAAGCGCTCAATCCTTTTATGTAATGATCCCTCACGTCCAAAAAAGATTAAAATCTAGAGGAGGGATAGCACTTCCGATTGCTTTAACGAGCTGGAGAGGCCAATTTCTCATCAATATTTTCATATTTTATGAGTCAGATTAAAAGAGCTTAAAGGAGACTCATTTTTTGAGGAACGAGTGATATTTTTGGGTAGCAGCTGGTTCTAGGTGAGGTTTGGAACTTTTCAATCATGGTAGTGTAAAGAAGATGGCTAGCAGGATCACTCGTCGTAACTGTTCCTCAAAAGGGGTAAACAATCAAATGGAGGCGTATGATCGGCTAAGAAAGAGTGGAGGTGACGGTAAGAACACGACCAAGGCCCAAAAGTTGATGATAATGCGATCGTAATTGTAATTTACTGAAGGTGGGTTCATTTTTTAACAAGCTTAAACTCTGGTGGAACATATGCTCATTGCTAGGTTTATTTTTTAACGAACTTGAACTTCGCGTAAAACTGCTCATGGCAGGTTTATTTTTTAAGAAGCTTGAACCTTGTGGTAACATTGCTCGTGGCTAGGTTTATTTTTTAACGAGCTTGAACTTTGCGGAAACATTTCTCATCTTTGGTTTCATGTATACACCATCTTGAAATGAAAAAACTTTGCTTGTTATAGGTTCGCATGCCCCCAGCATAGTGATGCAAATCGAGGTGCGTGCCCCCCAAGCTTCATTGCATTCAATGCATTGGATGGAATGAAAGTTTACCTTCGAGATCTTTGAAAGACTCGAGTTGGATAGGGAGTTGTTTCATTTTTTAAATGAGGTTGACACAGTAAAAGAACTATCCTCAGAATGCACCATATTTATAGTATTTGATAGAAAATCAAAAACAGAAGGATGATTAAGGTCGTGGAATAATCTTCGTGGTAATCTGCAAGATGGGAATGATCGTGGTAATCTTCCCATGGTGCCTCTCCTATCATCATTAATTGAATGATTCCTTTGTTTGTAGAATCTACATGTGACCAAGGATCTGAAGAGGTGCCATATTCCTTAGACCTATCTATTCAAACACTCAATGAGCGTTGATTTGGGTTTGCCCCCGAGGCCAAGAAAATTGATTGCTACAATATTTCTAAAATGACAATGATCCATGCTGAAAAAATGTTCGAGAATATTCTGAATCTTTTAGATATAGAATATATCATATTGCAGGTTTCCACCATGGTCACTTCCGCAAGATTACTCAGAAGCGGTAGGGAGAAAGTACCCATTAAGGCAATGTCCTTTAGGAGGCCTACTCTGACATTTTGAAGTGATTGAGAGCTTCCATGGATCATTGGAATGCTTCCTGTAACTTGTGAACTATTGGGGAGGAAGGTTTGTTGATCACCTATTGTAATTCCTCGTGGAAAAGGAAATGCAATATTTCTAAAGTATGTTGACACAACTGCAGCCATAGCATAAATCTAGGGCCTTCCAAGTAGGATGTTGTAATCGAGTTTTCCATCGATAACTTCGACATCAATTTCTACTATTTTTCCGCCCAGTTCAACTTGCCAGTTACTTAAAATCCCGTACAGGGTGTATGTTTGTCCATCAAATGGTTTAATGTCATGGATGATTGCGACAAGGGTGGTGAACCTAAAGTTTTCCAGCAATTCATTGACATAATGCATGTAGATGCCCCCTCATCAATAATTGTTCGATGAACAACTTTATTGAGGGCTTTCACTTGAATTAGGAAAGCGAGTTGAGCTGGTAATTGAGGTTCATATCCTTTATGATTAGAGGCCACAAGATTGGAATCCGTTGGGTCAATCCCACCTATTGCTGATAATAGAGCTTGCTTTTGCAATACCTCAAGTGTCCACATAGTGGACGACGATTAGGCCAGGTCCTCTACTATATTATAATTTTGTGCTACTCTGGTATGAGGATTAAATGTTGACTTTTGTACTACTCCCTTTGGCATCTTTATCATTAGCTCAGGAATTTTGGGTGGCACAACTTCTGTCGAAGTTGTTGTCGAACTACTAGGTTGATCAGTAGCCTTATTGTTTGACAACTGTGGATTCCTGTAATCTTTATTTCTTATCGATATCAAAGCATCATTTTGCTGTTTGGAAATGGAAAACATAAGCACTTGGGATGGGGAACCATTGTTTCTAGCAACCAGATTGGTTCCTGGGTTTGGAAACGGATCAGTCAATATGCTGAATTTTTTGAATTCTTAAAGAATTTCTTAATTTCAACTTTAAGTGGACAATCTCTCATCCACTGATCCTCATCGCATATCTGACACCCCGAAGGAGGTTTCCTTTGCCCATAAGGGTTTACAGAATATTTTTCAGGAGATGAATCATCTGGCTTCTTCTTTTTCCCTTTCTTTTACTTCTTGCCACTTGGTTGTTTCAATTCTTTGCCTTTGTTAGTTGACACGGCATTAACCTCCGAGGCAATAAGTTCTTCATTTGCATTTTTACTGAAAATGGTGTGGGATTTCTTAGATGTAGCCTTTGTGATTTTTGTGCTTGTTGTACCTATCACGCCATCATTGGCATGAGAGTCTTTGTTTGATTTAGGAGGAGGAGGAATGAAAAAATCTGGTCTAGGAGCATCAGGGGATTTTTCATAGAGCATGCCAGACTGAGTATAGATCAAGTCTAGATATTGCGCACGAGCAATGACTTGCTCTTCAGTGATGACTCCTCCCTTTGCAACATCTTCTGTAATAGAAGGTAACAATGACTTAATAAACCATTCAACTAGCAGATGATTAGGAACATATATTTTTACCATTCGATGACAACGTTGCCACTTATGAATATGATCAGATATGTGAGTGGTTGTCATCTGCTTGAAATTGGTAAGAAGCTCCATTCCTATTTCGTACTTTATTGGTAATTGAAAATGGGTTAAAAAATTGGTGGCAAGGGTGCTGAAGTTATCGAATTAAGATTTGGGAAATTCGATGTACCATTTTGTTGCCAGACCTATTAACGTTCTCTAAAAAAGGCGAAGCCTAATCGGATCATCATTGAGAGTGTTGGACGAACACCACAGACGAAAGGTCATCACATGATTCGATAGATCTTCACCCAGATTTCCATTGAATTTAGGAATATCTGGCAGAAGGTTATGAGGAATCGCTGGCCACCAAGGGCCATAAGCAATTGGATCATTTGTTAGCCGATTTAGATCTGGTAATTCCAAAGTCGCCACGAAGGCCAATTGTTGATTCAAGTTCTAAGAAGCATACCTAGGATAAGATGGGATTGCCTAAGCAGTGGGTCTTTGCATACCAGCATAATGTATTTGATGCTGATAACTTTGATAAGGTTGATGGGTACAACCATTATGTTATGATTTATCTTGATCATTTTGAATATAAGGCTTCCCATTACTTGCAAAGCTTTGTTTCTCAAGTCCTCAGTAAGCTTGTTGGAATTGTGGTTGTTGATATTGTACGAGCCATGGTTGTGAAGCCATTTACTGTTGTCCAATATTGGCTGTCTGACCAAGATGAGGGGTAATAGTACCCATTTGAGCCTGAGTCGCTCCAGTTAAGGGGCCACTAATCGGTGATTGTGGTTGTGTCATGGGGACAAGAGGCTATTGTACTACAACCTGAGAAACTTGAGGTTGGCATACAACAGACAACACTTGTACTTGCGACACCATCACAATAGCCGGTATAGTGGGGATATTCGACACAGGTAGACTTGATTGCATTGAGTATACAACCCTTTGTTGTTGAGGCAGTATTGGCACCCAACCACTGGATGTGATTGTAGTTTGACCCAAATTCTGTTGTGAACTCTCATATAGTTGTTCTCCTGAAGGGAACAATGAAAGGGCATATTGCCCCCCATACGGTGGCAATCCAATGCTCAAAGGAAATATTGGCCTTTGGAGACCAAACTACCAAAATTGATACTGTTGTGAAGGATCAATTTGCTGAGACTCAACATAAGAAATTTCAGTTATTATTCTGGACAAACAAATGTGAACAAACCATACTGTCGAAACGATCCCTAGGAGGACTCCATCTAGTGGTTGAGAGCTAGTTGGGATATATGGTATACTAGTGAACATTGTCGGAGTGGCGGCGAGAGGTTCTGTTGCTGCTGTGTCAGATGACATAGTCCTAGATGTTGATGGTTTTCCAGAAATATCGAGTCTATGCAAAATACTTCCTAGCAATTCTACAGGAACTTGCGATGAAGGTAAACTATCTTCTGAAGTAGAAGAATATAGGTGGATCCCAGTTCCAAAATGCAATGGAGTACTGGATGGAAGGTCTTCTGTAATTTCTTCTATAGCAATCAGTCTAGGTGGAAGAGGTAGACTTTCAGGTCCGTAAAATATTTCTGGTGTTGAAGAAGGTATAGATTCTACAGCGACAGGTACTAGAGGGGCAACACCTTCCGAATCAACCCTGGATGGAGCTGGTTCAGGAATAGAAGTGTTTATCGTTACACTAGGATCACTTCTAATGTCCTCTTGTAACTCTGGAACTTCTTCTATAGAGGCAGGGATACTAGAAATAGTTGGAGTAACCTGAGTCTCTGAGGATGTCGAAACAGAAGCTTCAAACAAACCAGGAGACTTTGACCCAGTTAAACGAGTTCGCTTGGCTTGGAATGGTTTCGTTTCCGGAGTCAAAGACGGTTGACTCGTTAGTCTCCGCGAACGACGGGGTTTTGATTGACTTTCTTCGAAGATTGCCGATTACTTGATCAACTCGAAATAGAAAGGGGAAAATGTTATTTCGAATTAAATAAATTTTATGACGCTTTGACACAACTTGCTTTTTAAAATTTTAAGAGTCAAGAAAAAGCTAAAGATGACTCTAGTCGCCTTTGATTTTTAATGAGCCTGAAGTGGCGAGTTCTTAGATGGACCTTTTCTTTTAAGGAGTTTGAAAAGGAATGAAAGTGACTACTCTAGAAATCTAGATAGAGGGATTACCAAACCAATCGCAAAACTATAGAATAAATTTTACGGTACGACGACCAATCTTGCCGAATGCTGTGTTCAGTGCATTGTGATCGATAGGGCGGCAAACATGGCTTCCTAAGGATAAAGGATATAGCATATTGTGGTCTCAAAGAGGAGGAATCACCCAACCTATGATGAAAGCAATAGTTACCAGGCTTTACGACGCCGGAATACATCTCTAGCCTAGACTTCTAAATGTTGTACGTTAGGTTCCAAAGCATTTTTATGTTCATTGAAATTTATTTTATAGTTGATCTTTCTTAAGAAGTTTTCCTTTAAGGTTCACCACGTTATGTAAATATAAAACTCCTAAATATGCACTCTAAGATGATAAACAAATATTTACTTTCCTTTTGTAATGAAAATCCTAGCTACTAAGGAAAGAGAAGCGAAATTATTTCAACATAGAGCAGAGAACACACACTAAGATGCACTATCCTAAGTCAATCTCCACAAGCAGTGTAAATGCAAATGCACATGCATGTATTTGTTTTCCGCTTTCTTAATGTGTGAATGATAAAAATAATGCTAAGTAAAATTTGAACTATCTTTTCTTTCAATGTGACAATACTAACAATTTTCTTTTCAAAAACGAAAGGAAGACGAAGACGACACTTTGCGATTTCAAAGTCAAAAAACAAAAGGAAGACTAATATGATACTTTGCGATTTTGAATTAAAGAAATGAAAGGAAGACTACTTTGCGATTTTGAATTCAAAAAATGAAAGGAAGGCTAAGACGACAACTTTCGATTTCGAATTTGAAAAACGTAAGGGAGACTAAGAGCTACACTTTCAATTTCAATTTGAAAACTGCTTTCGACACTTCAAAGAATTGATGATTCAAATCAAATACAAGAGTAATAGTGTAATCGACTAACAAAAAGAGGAGGATTCTTTTCTTTGATTGAAAATGATACTTGCAACACTTTCAAATCAAAAGACAACAGTTTGATTAAGCTACTGTTTGTAAAGGAGAACTGTAAATGGAAAAAAATACATAAAAACATTCATAATTCTTTGTACAATGGAGGCTAAATAATGCAAAGGAAGGGAGTTTCAACAGTGGTGTACTGATCACAGACAACAAAACTCTTGAATAAAGCTGAAGAGAATGAAGAAAAACCAAAATCTTGAGGTAGAAATAGTCTTATCTAATCATTGCACCTATAACACAGGGAAACAGGGATGCATCTCACCTACAACACATGAGATGTGTGATGCATCTAGACTGTCAAAAGGAGACAGTGTGATGGTTGATGGACGAGACTTTAACCTGGTTTTTGGTCACATTTTGCAGCTTAGTTAAGGGATTTAGGCTGAGCTAATGATTGTCAGTAAATACAAAACATAGGGGCTAATCTAATGAGGTTACTTGAGCCACCACTAGGGCACTTAGGATGTTTGCAAGTCAGATGTTTAATTCATCAACTAACCCAGAGATTGACTGAAGCAACATTTCTCTACTTTGTAGTTGCATAGAAAAAGCAGTTCGAAGGCTAGATGGCATAAATTCAGGCTCCGTTTGTAGTTTATAAAGTAAAAAAACTAGAAACAAGCAAACAAGCTATTCAATCCCTAGCAGAGTCGCTATTTTTTTATTGGGAAAAATAGTGTCCATTCAGAGTTGCTAGTCCCACTAAGACGGGTAGCTATCTTAGAAACAAACAAACTAAAGTTACTTGTGTTTTCCTTTATGAGATATAGATGAGAAAGAAGCAAAGAGTACAAACCTTAGTCTTTCACTTAGCTCCTTGCTTGTTTCCTTTCCCCTTTGATAGATCTTTGGCTCCTTCCTCACTTGTCTCACTTTAAAGAACACCTGTAGAGTCAAAGCAACATAATACCATCAAAGCATAGAGATCTACAATCATAAACAATATAGGATCAGATATATATTGACCATACAAATGCATATATCAACTCAAACATACAAGAATATGGAGGAAAACTCAAATAGCTTTATTGATAGAAAGAGTAGAAGAGAGGATTACAACCCATTGATCTGACCCAGCACCATCCTCCCAGCATGAAAGCCCTTCTTCACCTCATGAAAAGCTAGATCACCCAACACTATGATGTTCCACAAAGAAACCAACAACACTTCCTTACAAGATGCAAAATTCCAACCTTTGAATCTCTAGGATGAGGGATCCATATATAGATGTTTGTAGGTGGGTGAGTCAGCTTCTGGGATTTTGATTAGTGTACTCTCTCTGATAGTTCTTTGTTCCACTTGGATATTCATGATCTCTTACTCATCCCTGGGTGAATTTAGAGAGGCAAGTGTCAAATGGGCAGTTTCTAGAAGATTCTTTGGGTTTCCACCTAGCCAACTGCCTCTGCCATTTGTCTACTCTTGCTCATCGCACCCTACAAAAGGTATTTTTAGTATGAATCACACTTTTTGCATGTGGGAGGTGAGATGCATCACACCCTTAGCACTGAGTAGTCTATATGGTCCAATTTTGACCAGTTCTGAGTAGTTTTTCACGAAGAACTTCTGGGAGATGATGTAATCAATTGACCTTGTTCCTTTAGGGTATGAAACAACACTTTTAGGGACTTAGAAGCCCTTGGTTTATGGACATATAATATTGGGGTTGTAGTGCCCAAATATGTTTATAACAATATGCCACATCACTATTGTGGACCATGTATATTGTATTCAAATGTACTATAAAGTGGAAGTCCAAAGGACACAGATGTAATGTAAAGAGTTGTACAAGTTGAAAAGTCATAGGAGGTGAAACAATCATGAGGGTAGTCAAAGAGTCACCCTTTGTTATATATACTCCGTCATTGTATGAGAAAAGGACTTTTCACCTTGGCTCCTCTCGCAAGGCATTAGAGAGATCAACTAGTTTTTTGAGGAGCAAGGAGTGGATCCAATGTCCCATTATTGGGGCTAGTGATGTACATTGTAAACATGTTTCTTGGAACTTTTACTTAATAACATAAGCCTTCAAGGCTAGCACATTCTTCATGCATGGACTATGAATGTTTGTAAGACTATTTTGTGGATGTTTGTATTTCATGTTTGCTTTAACATGTGCTAAGATAGTTGAACTATTTTGGTTATTTTAGTGCTTCTGTTATTTAGAATGTGTTGTAATGGTTTTTATTGTTGTCCCATCCTTGTGGACTATTCCGGAGGATAATAGACAAATATTTATTTGTTTATTGATTGTAATGACGATCGCATCCGCTGTGGAATATTACAATGGATGTTAAATTAATCCTTCTGGTTCATGTGTATATCTTCTGTGATGGTATTATTACCTCTCACTTAGAGGCTAACTTCCCCCCCCCCCCCTTATGCAGTAGAATAACCTTGAAACAATTGCAACTCAACACTCACCAGAGAAACCCCATTTCTTTTTGAAGACACCATTGCATCACTCTCTCGTGCTGATAGATAGAGCCAAGGAAAATATTTAAGGATTTGGAAATTGAGCCTTTATACTAGATGGGAATCCTACACTAAACGACGTGAGGTATAATTGGGTCTTCATACCGGGGAGATCCCCTGAATGTTGGTGGGTCCAGCACCATCAACATTTATGGAACTAAAAGGAGGGAAACCATTATTTTATGGCTGATAAACCCACTGACCCCATTATCCCACATTCTAGTCAAGTAAAAAATGTTCATTGTGCCTCCCCTACTCGTACTTCTCAAGTTCGCTACTCTTCTTAGCCCAGGACAAAATGTGAAATTCTATATGATTAGCTTTGGTCCATCCACCTTATAGCCCGTCAATTCACAAAATATGTTGGATTAATCTCGAGAGTAATAAGTCTTCCGTCTTCTTCGAAGAAGAAGACCACCTCCACTCAGATAGTAGTTTCGAATCTTGAAGACATGTTTCTTTCCACTCTTAAAGAATTAGCAAACTCTATGGAAAAACAAGAAGAGTCTCCACTATTTCATGGTGGTGATGGAGACAACATTCTACTCTCAAACACAAATTTTGGTGGGACAGGCAGAGAAGAAGAAGAGGAAGAAGAGCCATTAGATTCTGATAAAGAAGAGGAGGATAGTGAAGAAGAAGACATAGTATACCAAAATCTATACTGGATGAATCAGGGCCTGGGTGTTCTACACAAGATGCCAAGACACTCGGAAAAGCTCTTAATGAAGTATGACCCTGATAAGACAATGAAGGCTGAATACCAACTAGACAAATTTTACCTACATTTTCAAACATTTGAGGTACATTACGATGATGTTGCATGTATAATTTTCCCATGTACCTTGGATGGTAGAGCAATTGTATGGTACCACAGTCTTCCTCCAAAGTCCATCTAGAATTGGAGGGGGTTTAAGAAGATCTTCCTTGAAAAACTTGCTGATGATAAGACACCAGCCATGTTATTGAAAGAGCTGGGTAAATTTTAGATAGAGAAAAAGGAAAAGGTGAAAGATTTCAACTAGAGGTTCAATCAAATTTTGAGCAAATTTATGGAGAACACAAAACTTCATGACTCCATCACCATAGATTACTACACCTCTTCCTTGCCAACAAGAATTGCACAATTTGTGAAGTGAATTGTGAGAAAAACACAAACAAACAATTATGAAGAGGCTATCACTACTGAGAAGGGCTTGTGTGCAATTGGGGTCATCCCAAATGATGGACCAACAAAAGAATCCAAAGACATGGGTAAGACATCTCAGGTCTCATTGAGTAGGACCAAAGAGAAAGAACCATATGATCTTGAAATCTTGAATCGTCTTGTCAAGTCTCTGTCTAGTGATATGACAGAGCTAAAATAGAGGTCAAGCGATACCACTGTTAGTAGTAAGCCTCCTTGATTGAAACTCTTTAAAAGGACTACAACTTCTAGCAGTAACAGCAACCAAACAACAAATTATACATACATCTCCAATGTCATGTTGAACATTGAGAAGTTGGGCACAAATCAATATTGCGCTTCTCATTAAGAACATCGTTGAGAGAAAATGTTCCCATAGTGGAATCAAGCCATGAGCATAGTTTCTACATAGCATGTTGATCTGGTAATGGCTAAAGAGCAGTTTGACCCTAAAAAAGAAAAGGAAGAAGCTACTGCAGTGGATGAAACTCCAAGTGTCGGGAACGCAGTGAACATGTTTAACTATATACTCACAACCCAAAAGAGTGCTTCTGATAAGTAGCTTCCGAGTGATGGTCCATCCTAGACGCATATAAACTGGTACAGCTTGAGAAGCCAAGGGCTAGCCACTAAAATTGAGTTGCTGAAGTAGAAATTTAAAGAAATTTTGTTGAGGAAAATCAAACCATCGACCAACTCAGTGCAAAACACTTAGAGAAAGTCTAGGAAAGAAATCTCAATGAAAAGTGTTTTCGTTAGTAGTAAGGATAAAACCATGTCTTTAGAAACCACAAACCAAGTTACATCCCCAGACACGTTGACTATTCTTCCTGCTGTGGACTATAACATAGTTGATGACATGAAGGAGGTTTGTGCAAACATTTCAATGTTTGAATTAAAAAATATCACGAGCCAAGGGGACATCCTCTTATAGGCACTTGGGTAGGCCTCCACAGGTAATGCTACCTCTTCAGAAAAGGGATTTGGTAAGTCAATTGGTTCTCTGAAATCTGTACTTAATGCATCAATGATGGATGTGAATACACAATGCCCACCTTTCTTAGTAACTTTTGATATCTTCAATTTCAATCTACACAATTGCTTGGTTGATTCTGGTGCATCGGTGAACATAATGCCATTATATCTTGCCAAGAAAATCAATGCTAAATGGAACAAAACAAATGTACAAATTATTCAATTGGACATGACTCATGTCTAGGAAATTGGTGAACTCCGAGACGTCATCATCCACTTATCATCCGATGGATGAGTCCACCAATGTATCAACATATGATTGTGGACATTTTAGAAGCATAGAAAGTGTTTTTGAGTAGAGACTGGCCTAGCAAGCTACAAGGATAGTTTTCCACAAACTGGTCACACTTATGGATTTCGTATAGGTGTAGAAATAATCAGATCCAGGTAGAATCAAAGAGATATATGAAACACATTGTTACTCCCTTGAACAAACATAATGAATTGATTGATAGAAATAATACTGAGAGGTGGGGGGGTGAATCAGTATTAGCAAATAAATAATCTTTTCATTTCCATTATTAGATTCATATACGCTACTTTAGTTAAGGCTACCTGTGTATATACACAACTATGTTTAATGTAACTAGCATATATCTAGTAAACTTATGATTCAGTTAGTTCATCTTCAATGAGTGCATGGGAACATTATTAACCAATGAACAGTAAATAGGCGTAGTGAAAATAGAACAGTTCATCACACATAAGAAGCACACATGAACACCATGATATAAGGTGGAAACCCAATGTGGGTGAAAAACATCCGCTGCAATTCATCTCTATCTTCTTTTAATAAGAAACTTCTTTTTACAATAATTCTGTACTGGTGCAATCTTATACCAGTACGCAGGCTACTACCTGCAGAAGGCTACAACCTTCTCTTGTTCTCCAGCTACTATTGGAAGGGAGCTACAATGCCCTAGATCTTGTACTAGCTGATGTACTAGTACGTAGATGCTGACCTATAGAAGGCTACAACAACTTTTTTTGTTCCAGGGACCATGTTTCATAAATTTTCATACTGGATCCATAAATACAAAACAATCACCACTGCAATACAATCATTAACACTAAATCACCCAACAACTAAATCACTAAAACCCTATCATCAAAGCACAGTCACCAGAACAAAGATCAGAGCCCAGAACTCTGAAACAACCACTAGAACTAACAACAACCTCAAATATCAAATATCATAATGTATACGCTACTTGACTGTGTTGAACCAGTGTGTATACGCCCTTTCACCAGAGATAACCCACGTACAAATCTGAAAACAATTACTTATGCCTTCGCTGCAATTTTCAACTTTAGATATACGCAGAACATAAGATATAAAGGATAAGACATGCGTCCGTATTCAGATCTATTCATGATCGTACCATATAATGATAATGCATTTTAGTCTTCATGACCTTGGTCCATCAACCTTTATGAACCACATAGGTGCCTCCTTGGTTCAGATCAAGCAAAGCATCACAAACCCATAATTAGCATACTAGATCTCACACTTCATCAGATATTCATCACTTGCACTCTCGCCGCTCTTGGCTTAATGATCTTCTCCTTATATAGGTTTAGGCCTCTCTCAATACCATGGTCCAAAACCATGTAGGACCAAATATCTTGGACACAATACCTGGGGTCAGTACCTCGGACCAATTACCATGGACCAAATGCCACAGACCAAAAGTTAGATTTCAAACATGCATGCGCCTTTCCTTTTGTAAATGTGCGTGTGTACTTGTACTCAACTTGGTATATGGTCAACCTGCATGTATACGCACCCTTGTCATAGTGAACCTGCATATAACTCTTTGATCATTCTAGCTGTACTATGATCTGTCATCTAAGTGAGTTGCCATCAAGGACAATGCCTATATCATATCTGTATCATAATGCCAACATTGATGGATTTTGCAGAACTACTTTTCAGCAATTGCTTCCCTCATACTCAATTGGGGTGTTATCTTGCACAACCTTCCCCAATTCAATCAGATACACAATTGGATCTCCTTCCTTGTCCAACTGGTGATAATGAACTTTGTATAATTAGTAGTAGTTGTAGCAGAAATATTGTAGTTCCCAGTCCCTATACATATGATATTTGGACTATGTACTTCGATGGTTCCAAAATACAAGAGGGGTCTGGAGTTGGTTGCATTTCAATAGACCCACTGCAGAGAAAGCAGTTGAAATCTATTCACTTGGAATTTGATTGTATAAACAACACTGCAGAGTATGAAGCCTTCATCTTGGGCTTACAAAATTCCATTGACCACAATGTTGGCATCCTAAAAGTGGTAGGTGAATCACAAATTGTCTTGTGACAAGTATGTAACACTATAAATTTTGTGTCACCTCATTTTAGAAGTTATCAACAAGAGGTATGGCATCTTATTTCATATTTCCAAGCTCTTAAAATTACTTTTCTTCCAAGAATGTGAACGTAGCTGCAGATGCATTAGAAAATTCCATTGCTAGGTTGTCACCATTGATGGATAGTTTTTTTTGTTGAAATTATTTATAAGCCTTCCATCCCTGAAAATATCACTAATTTACGAGTTTTTTATGATGACCAGAAGATACTGGGCTTCATGGAAAATGTAGATGATTTCAAAGATCCAACAATCAATGAGGATGAGTAGGAAAAGGAATTTCAAGATGCATCCAGTGCAAGCAAAGGAAAACTCATCCCCAAGGGTGTGGAATCATTGGAAAAGTTGTATTACCAGCATAATCACATCTGAGGACCTGTCAATGCTAAGACACATAGTTCCACACTGTTACAATAACAACTTAATTTGGGAATAGATAAGGATCCAAAATATGTCAATCTCGGTACTTGCTTCACACCACAAGAGAGGCAAGCCTTTATCTTCTTATTCAAGTAGTACAATGATGTCTTTACATGGATGTACAACGAACTTAATACATATGACACATGGATCATCTAGCATGTGATACTGATCAAGGAAGGGGCCAAACCATTGATATAGGGATTAATGCATGCGTGGTTGTGGTTGGAATACCCTCAAGGATATTCTCAGGATCCTTGGTTGACAGATTAGATTAATTGTAGTTGGCACACATAAGCATATACATATCCATATTAATGTATGATATTCAAAGCAGGAGGGAAGAGATTTCCTCAAATATTGATGAAGTTTTGCTAGAGAACCCAATGTAGCGAAGCGGAAGACCTCTTTGCTAGCTCCTAGATCAATACCTGCATATAAACAAGACAAGATGCAACACTACAAAACATAAACTCTGATAATCAAGACATTAATATATAAAGATATCTAGTAACATGCATCTAAGCTACTCATAACCTATGGCATTGCATTAACATGTAAGAGAACACAATATAAACACCATAGAGTAGACAATATAACTATAGGTCTATATTATTGATAGGAAAGGATGATTACAACCATCTAGTGAATCAATCTTATCTTAATCCTCCAACTCCTTTCTCTCTCTCTCTTCTTAACGTCTTGGTCAAAAATTATATCTCATACAAAGTTTCAACAATTAGTTGGCAATCCTTCCACCTTTTGACCTATTTCACAATGCCCAAGCCTCCAATATATAGAATGAGAGGCTTATCCTTTCATACTCTCTCATGAGTTACCTTTGGAAAAGCTAGGATGTTTCCTTCCTTTATTTCTATTTCCCCATCTATTAGACTCTGTTAGAAATGGAAATATCCTTATACAGGTCGAAGGTAGATGTTTCCTGCTTTTCGGGCTGACATTTGAGTAAAAGGTGGGATATTATTTAGTCAACCCACTCATTGGACCTCCGAAATATCACAAACATTGACTAATGCTATCCCTAAGGTAACACAGTGAGTTACCCTAGGGACTAATGCCCCTGGTTCATGCATGGGGAGTGTTATAACTCTTCTTGCTAGTTCCTGGGGAGCGTTACCTTGGCAAATAGGCCTATGAACTTGGCATTGTCTTCAACCAAAACATCTTTCTCCTCTAAGATAATGAGGAGGTCATTTTTCTATATAACATATGCCCCCTAAAGTGTGAGGCAAAGATGAAGATGATGGCTAAAATACTTCAGAATTTTCTTGCTAGAAAAGAGAGAGAGAGAGGATCAGAGCTGACTACATGAAACTTGATACAGCCACATATGTTAAAAATCTTAAATCATTTCCTGAGTCGGGCATTCCCATGCTTAGTAGCTATGTCAGAGTGATTTCTCAAGAGGTATGATGATCATGTCCACCAATAAGAACAATGTGGAACTGTGTCATAATATGATCATCCTAATGAGATGTCTCCGATAAAGAATATACACAACTTGGGAGAGGAAACAAGGCTAAGTGATGTAATCCTCTACCCAAGGTCTTCATTGATGTTTTATCTCAAAAACATATTTCGACACATGTGAATAAAGGCACTGAGGTCGAACATGTGTGAAATCATCTAATTACTAGTCAATAATGAAAACTGCTAACATACACGAGGATTACCACTGATAATGATGATGGTGTCCAATGTGCGCAATATAATCTAATGAGTGTGAATAATGATGTTGTTTTCAAACACTTGTAGAATCATTCAACTGAGAGCCAATAATGAAACCCCCTAATCAAACATAAAGTAACCTTCCACTAATGACTACAAGTTCTAGAGCACTGATATGTCTCTGGATCTGCTTCCTAGATAGAGTGTTGAAGCCAATAGGAAGAGACTTGTCGAAAGGTAGGAATAATGTGTCCTACATCAGTCGACATGAAATAGGACAAGAATGATTGTTTTTGAAGATAAATTTTGAGCAATGGGTCAAATAGATAGAGGACATGATGGAAGTATATGAGTGATGGTTGATACATGAAGCAGAGGAAAAAGGAATCCTTTAAACAATAGAAGGCACGACACAAAGGTTAAACATGCATCTTTAGACTCATGAACACCAAAGAGTATTAGGATACAGGGATGCAGGAACATCGAATTATATAGGCTAAACTCCTAGGATGGTAAGGTTCATCTGAGAGGCTGAAAAAAAGGAGGTTTTGCTAAGGGAGTGCTATGTTCAAGGGAACGACTACTGCCAAAAAACACATTGAATACAGATATAGAGCCATTGTGTTGTCCAATTTTTCCCCATATGATTAAGTTTAATGAGTCCAGACGGGTAAACTCAGTGTTATTTTCATATTTAGAGAGTCTAAAAAGATCGTAAAGAGAAACTTTAGGGGGCTCCCTTTGTCATAGTTGATAATCGGGTGTGACAAAGGATGAATAGTATACCCAACACAGTTCCTTTCCCGTAAGTTAGTCTATTGACTCCAGATAAAGTGATAAACCTATGCTCAATAGATGTTTGCTCAATAGATGTTTTCTCATTTTGTTACGAGTACAAGGGGATAGATTAAACTCGATATTCATCGTGTAATGTTAATGAGTCACATGAAGACAAACTCAATAGATATTCATCAAATTTTAACGAGTAAAATGAATAAAACTCGATATATCTTTTTTATTTTAATTATTGACGAAAAAGAGATATAATAATTGGTACTAATACTGACATAAGAGTCGGGTATTGCACTCACTAAAGGTACAATGTCTTTAGGAAACATGGAGTAATCTGGGGTGTAGAAGGAAAACTGGTCCACTATGACAATTCTTCCATCCAATGGAAATAGGATGATGTGAAAAACTGTAGACAAAATGGAAGTCATGGCATAAGTTCAACTACGGCCCAAAAGTAGATTATAGTTGGGTTTTTTATCCATGATTCCAATGTCCACCATTACCATTTTTCGACTCAAGGTGATGGGGTAGTTGGCAAGGTAACATTTTGGGATGAATGTATGGCCATCAAATTCTTTATGGGAATTTGTCTATGAGGAGAGGGTTGGAAAACACAAGGTGAGCCAACATGAAGTAGACATGATGCAGGTCGAAGCGCCTTCGTTGATGACAATTCTATGTACACCTCAGCCTTTCGAAAAACTTTTCACCTGAAATGAAAGCTGGTAGGAAAGGGGGGGTTTACATTTCTCCATGTCAAATATTGCTAGCATGGAATCGTGAGGGTCAGCTGCACCAGTAGTCAAAAGCAAAGCTTTCTATTGTGTTGGACAAGTTTGAAATTATTCGAGTGCAGACATAGCTGAAATGTTTTTGCGCCAAGTCTTCTACAATATTGTATTTATGGGCAGCACGTGTAGATGTATTCTGTGTTGCACGAGGAAGTTCCCCTTTTGGGGGGTGAATTACAAGATCAAAAACATGCCTTTTGCTATGAAGATTGTCGAATGATGGTGAGTTTCAACTCAAGGTAGCATCTTGAGTGTGAGTGACTAGAGATCCATAAGTTTTGGCTCGCGTTTGAAGATCAACCGTTTCAAAGGTGCAAATGGTCGAAAATCCTTCACCAGAGGAAGGATGATTTGAACTTCTATTGCCCCCTTATGGGGTTTAAGGTGGGTTCATAATAAGATGTTGCTATTGTTGGGCAGGGAAAGGGTTGTGTAGGACTGTGGGGATCCGACTATTGTCCTTTTGAGCAAGAAGATCTGTGCATTGTTGGAGATGCAGACATTGATATATAATATGGTCTTCCACATAGATTTTGCAAGGGAACTTGATAGCTTTTTCCATTCCACTGTGAGGTGGTGTAGTGGATTTCTGCTTAGGGTTGTATTGCTTGGTTGGCTGCTCTTTAGAAGGAGAGGCATTTTTCTTATTCTTCTTGTTCTTGTCACTAGGTTTTACATAAGCTACATAGATTTTATCGCACTGATAGGAAGAGTAGTCAATTGGGTAGTAGGATCAATAGAAGACTGAGAAATGTGCTTGCCAAGTTGTTTTACAATAGACCGAGAGGTAGTGCCGATAATATCATCAACGTGCACTATGGGTTGCTGAGTAGCGACAACATAGGAAGTTTTGTGGGCATTGGGTATTATGTCATATAATGTGTGAGATTGTGAATAAATAAGATCTAATTGCTGGGCACAACGAATGGATTGGTCCTCAGTGACCACATCCCCTAAGGTAACATCCTTGGTGATTTGGGGAAGAAGAGATTTATAGAACCAATATGCTAATAGATAATCCGGAATGGGGGCTTTGGATAGCCTCCACCTATGTATCTAATCATGAATGTGATCGGAGATGTGGGTGGAGGTGTCTTGGCATAAGGTAGTAAGGAGTTGCGTCTTGGTTTCCTAGTGGATGGGTAGCTGAAAGTGCTTTAAAAATTCCATTGCTAAGGTGCCAAAGGTATAAAATCATGCACGTGGTAACTCAATGTACCACTTGGCAGCATTGCCAGTAAGGGTGTGAGGGAAGAGATGAAGCCAGGATGTCGGTAGGTATTTTTTGCAGGATTAGGGGCCAATGTAAGTTATGGTAGATGGGGTCATTGGTCAGTTTCTACAGATCGGGGATGTTGAGTGTTGTGAAAAAAGGCAAAGTCCGAGTCTGACCAAGGTGATGACGAATGACTTGAGGGACCTTGCGGTCTACCCATCATATTGTTCCAAACATTATACATAGGGTTTTCTCCATAATAGTTTCTTTGAGGAATAATCATATAGTGTGCTTGTCCATATGGGGTGTCAGGCTAGGGGATATAAGCTTGATTTGCCCCAAGATAAAATTTTCCCCCTTGACTCAATTGAGGTTGAGAATGGGGTGCCCAAATGGATTAAGTGAGACCAGGTTGAGGGATCCCTCTAGCCACTTAGTTGGTCGTAGGCACATGATTAACACTAGGATAGTTTACATTTGGAGGGATTGATGTCAATTAATGACTATCCATCTTGTCCTATAAGTGGAGGGGGAACGATAATGCCCTATGATGGTATGTGCATGTTGGGAACATTGCCCCCTAGAATTTGAGCTTGGGGGTTTGAACTAAGCAAAGCATTCCACCCAAAGGGATTACTGAAGGGAACCATGCTAACATTGTTATTTCGAGAGCTAGCCGATGGTCCAAGAGCAAACACAAAAGGGGCAGAAACTGATATGTATGGGGTTCCAATCATGTTAGGTGTAACATAGTTGCTTGGACATGGTGTTGGAGAGGTAAATCCCCTCTACGGATAGAGGCAATCCCTATGAGCCCAAAAGGGGTCTAGCAACAATCAATCAATGCTACTCTGCAAGTTCCTAGTCGTAATTAACAAGTGGGTGAAGAACACCTACTTGGATTCCAGCGCTATGTTTGATGAAGAGATGATCCTCTTGCTCCTTCGCTCCAGCCGATCACAATCCTCCACTATCTTCGTGGGCGGACACCTGCACAAGCAAAGAGAGAACAAACACAAGCATAAAATCTACTAAAAACAGCTATACATCAGTCAGAAAGGATGTAATTCACATTAATCATTCATAAGACAAATGAGAATGGAACCATAACAGTAGTCATCTATCTTTATTAATCAAAAATAGAGTAAGGTATAACCAAAGTTCTGATGCTGAGTCCTTCTCTAGAGGGTCCAGCCAGCATGTCTCATAAGCATTCACCTTTGTAGTAGATCTCCCAAGTCAAAGAGGTCTCTCTCTCACCTACAAGGCAACAAACTCATAACCTTCCTTAAACTCTATAGCAATCCTCACACAACACACCAAATTCCTACAAAGAGCAGCACTAATGCACTAAGAATTCCTCTATGTCAAAGTCTATATCTTCCAAACTAGCTGCTCATGGCAATGGTGGAGGCTTATATAGGAGAAGGAGTCTCCATGAATAGTGAAAGGATGAGCTTTCCCCCAAGAAAAGTGGGTGACCAGGCGAACAGACATGCCAGAGAAAGGATGGCGACCTTTACAAAGCTAACAGCCATGTCTGGAGTCATCTGGAAGGCTGGCTGTTAGAACAAAATCGCCTAAACAGGATCAGCGCGGGTGCAAAACTGGGCTGGCACGCTGGCATCGCAACTCAATTACAGAAGAGGTCTGGTCACCGCAAACTGATACAAGCGGAGGGCGCGCTGTTTATGAAATTCGACCAGCGCGGAAAACCCATGTGCTTCCGCGCTGGCAGCGCACCAGTTATATTGTCATCCGCCAGTCAGCGCAGTTATTTTAATAACAGTCGCGATGATCCAATGAACTTAGGTAAAGAGGGTTTTTAGCCATTTCAGAGAGCATGAGCATGGTGGATATGATTTTATGACACAGTAGGGAGACTAACAAGGTAACAGTGACATTTTACTGTGTAACAGATGCCCCCTAAAGAATGAAGCCCGAGAGAGTGGGAGGGGTGAAATGCTGTATAAAACTGCTGGACCAGAACACCACCAGGAAGAACCTGCACGTAGATACAACTGATATTTCAACTACATGTAGTCTAGGCATGGGCGCAGCCATCCAAAAGACATATGAAGAAGGTATGTGATATGGACGCAGCCACCCAGTCGAAGAGACCATGATAATAAGAGGTATGGTCGCAGCCATCCTAAAAGACTCAGGTATGGGCGCAACCATCCATCAATGAGTCATGTAATGATGATCCACAAAATTGCAACCTGGCCCACAATGAACTAGAACCAGGGTCTTGCGCTCCATCCAAACCCGAACAAAGTACAAGTCCAAACATGTGAATATAGGAGTCGAGGTCGAACATGCTTGAACATTGTCTGATTACCAGCCAATGATGAAAGTTGTTAACAGACGCGAGAGGGGCCGCCAATGATGATGATGGTCCTCAAGGTACTATAGGTACAATCCACGGCGTGCGAATGAATGAGCCGGTGTCGAACACCCATAGAGTCATCCGATCAGAGGCCAATGATGAAAAACTCGCGTCAAACACGAAGAACCTGCCATTGAGGCATGCAGGCTCCAAGGTACCTGAAGGGAGTCTCTAGGTCACTTTCCTGGATAATGAGCTGAAGTCGACAGGAAGTGATCTTGTCGAGGGTGGGCCATAATGTTTCCCACATCATCGACACGAGACGGAAAGAGACAATATGTTTCGGGTGAAATATCAGAGGAAGTTTATACTTGCAGAGGCCAACTTCTCTTGAACATGTCGGCGGCAGAATGACGGATTTGGCAGTATTTGGGGTCAAATGACCAAAGGTTGTAATGAAAGGGCAATGAGCAGATGAACGGCCAAATAGGATAACCCAAACCCATGGAGGTAAAAGTGAAGCGAGATGAGATGTCCCCACCCAGACACGAATGCAAACAGTGCCATGTTCAAGAGCGACATACTGCGATGACGATGATTATGATTCTTTATTTCCCCCACCATTTCTGGCGAGTACCTCGGTTATTTTTGGATGACAAGCTTGACGGGGATAGCATATGCTTGAGGGGCGTCATTTCGACGGAGTCCGATGTCATTATGTTTTAACGAGTCTGACAAAGGAAGAACTCGGTGTCTTTTCTTGTTTAGAGAGTCTGAAAAGACAGCTGAAAAGAAAACTCCAGGGGGGTGCTTTTTCGTAAAGTTGTGTCTCTCGAGCCTGAAAAAGTATAAAACGATGCTCGAAAGCCACCCGATCATTACGATCGAGGAGTACTTTTCGTAAATAGTGACTTTGACCTAAAAAAGTAAAAAAGCTGTCAGAAGCACGTCGTTTTAGAACCAATAACGAGTGCGAAACGACAAACACCCGACAATCTTTGTTGATTTAAACGGTCGAAAAAGAGCTTTAAAAATGACCGCCTCTCGTTCCTTTTAACGAGTCGAGAGGAATAACTCAGCAATCTTTTCATCTTTAAACGGTCAGAAAAGGGCTGAGAGAAGACCTCCATTTTTATTCTCTTTAACGAGTTAAAAAGGGAAAAATACTTGGCAATCTTTTCATATTTTACGAGTTACAAAACAACTTAAAGGTGACTCGGGTATGGGTTCATTTTTACACAAGCTTGAACCATGGAGAACTCTGCTTGGATTCGGTATCATGTTTACACAAGCTTGAAACAAAAAACTGTGCTTGTTATAAGTTCGCATGCCCCCAGCATAATGACGCAAAACGAGGTACATGCCCCCCAAGCTTCATTACATTCAACAAAGTGAATGGAATAAAGGTTCACTTTTGAGATCGGGGAAAGACTCGACTTGTATTTTACGAGATCTTAATCAAAGAATCGATTGGGAAAGGGAGTTGTTTCATTTTTTACTGAGGTTGACACAGTAAAAGAACTATCCTCATAACCCTTGTTTCATTTTTTAACGAGCTTGACACAAGATCAGGAACTATGCTCGAGACTCCTTATTTCATTTTTTAGGGAGCTTGACATAGGAAAGTGAACTATGCTCCGCCCGAACTTCATCATAATGGATAGGAAGTCGAGGCTTCCAAGAGTGGCACTCTCGATGGGAGGTCGATGTCTCAGAAGTCAGGGCCCAATGCCCCCAGGACACTATGCACGATGGCGGCATTGCTGGATATAGGCATGGGAGAGGTGGCCACGTAGTTGATCTGGGGTGAGATAGACGAAACTAGTGGATGAGAACCAAGAGGGAAGGGAAATTGTGCTGGAGGGGCTTGTGGACGAATGAACAATAATTGATCCATTGTCACTATTCTTCCATCGCACGGAAAGCAAACCACACGGAAAAGCGAAGAAGAAAGGGCTCCCATGGCATACACATAGTCATGACCAAGGAGAAGACTGAAGTCTATAGATCCTTGGGTAACCGAGACGTCTATATAGACAGTCTTGCCTCCCAAAGTGATAGGGAACTTTGGAAGGATCCCTAATGGTTGACTCGTTCCTCCATCGAAAGCGGTGAGATTCGGTGCAACAGGTACAAGCGATGGGGAACCCAAAGCCTGCCAAGTAGTAATGGGCATAAGACTAACCGATGTTCCTTCATCTAACACAGTGCCAGGCAGCGCCATATGGGAGGCATAGGCGGTGACCCAGAAAGGCACATGGGATGGAAGGAGAGGGGTAGTCAAACAACTCCAATCAAAGGAAACGACCGAACTACTGGGTGGGGGAACCATATGGTTTCCCCCCTACTCGGAAGGAACCGAATCGCAATTCTCTGGAGAGGCTGGGATAGTAAAACCATCATCAAGCTCAGGAGAATCCGATGAGACGAGAAGAACATGGGAATTTTTCTCTTCCGAAACAGAGTGGTCGAAAGGAGGTGAGCTCCAGTCGACACTCTCTCCGACCAATGGTTGGTCTGGAACAGGCTGGGCACAGCCAGGTTCGGGAAGAGGGGCCTGAACAAGAGAAGAATGTGAAACAATCTCATTGTCGAGAGGCGAATGATCTGCAGCTGCAGAAAGGCATTGATATCCAACGGGGAGTTGGGGCGAGGGAGCTGGGAGACTTTCCAAAACAGTGGAGGCTTTATCCATGAGTGGACAAAGGTGAAGGGGATGATTGCCTTCACAAAGTCTGCAGGGGATTCGAATCTTCCATTTTCCCTTGCCATTCCCAACTGATGAGGTAACATCGCCGTGAGCCTCAGAGGACGATGAGGGATGGGCCGGATTGCGAGACCATATTTCTAGTACCCTGGGAATGCCAGGACAATCACGAAGAAGATGGTCCTCCTTGCATAATCGACAAGGAAACTTAACCTTCCGCGGAGGATTGGAAGGGGGCCCGACTTCAGATGTACTCGAGGGAGTAACAGTTATACTTGTAGCCTCTCCCTTAGGAGACTTCTTGTTCTTGTTCTTGTTCTTCTTCTTCTTAGCCACCTGGTTATTCGAATCGAGACTTTCACCAGGCGAAGTACCAGAAGAAGACGTAGAAGTAGGCGTCGAAGGGGAGAGGCCCACCTTAGGATCAACATGATGTTGTTCAGGTGGAGGGACTAATGGAGTAGCAGCCGACACGACAGGGACCAAAGAGGTTGAAAACAACCAAACAGGCAACCCAACAGTTAACCCCGGAAGGGATAACATCGCCATATAAGGAGCACCAACATTCCCAAGAGGAGGGAAATGACTAGGATTCCCGTCAGGAGGGGAAATTGGGTTGGTGAACCCTGGAAAAGTTGCCATAGCAAAAAGAATCCTACTCAAGCTAACGTAGACAAGATCTAACCAGGTAATGTTATCGTGGCCGAATAAATTTTTAAGACACAGGAACTAAACTTGACCTTTTCATGTTTCAAGAGTCAATAAAAGGACGAAAACATGACTCTAGTCTCCTTCGAATGTTTAATGAGCACGAAGTGACAAGACGCTCACTTACACCTTTTCTTTGAAGGAGTTCGAAAAGGATCAAAAGTGACTGCTCTGGAGATTCTAGGCAAAGGGTTTACCAAGCAATCCGTAAAACTGCTTATACACCTTGGCAATCGTATGAGAACCAAGGACTTTCCGTACT